>OMKR01104509.1:7378-20538 GCA_900302355.1 Cyttopsis rosea | reverse complement strand
GCCAGGCTTTAGCTGTCTCCACACATCCGCTCACCCGGATATAACCGGCTGAACCGTCCAAGAATGGGACTAATATTGTAAATGAGTCATCCGGGCCAAAGCGGCGCGGAGGTGGAGAATTCCAGGTTCAGAAAGTAAAAATCCTGCCATATTTTTGCTCCAGCCTATGCGTTGATCCAGCTGATTGGATCTCTGGGTTGATGCTGATCGGCAAAATCCACATGGTTGACTCAAAATCCCGGAGTGGAATTGTTGCTTTCTGAACCTTTCCTTGCACCAAATGAAAACCGTTTTTTTTTGTTAGTTTTCTTTTGAACTGACCAAGTGTACATTCGAAGTTTGCTGTAGCTGTCAGTTGCTTTCCTTTGTACCGTATGTTGTGACCCTTCTTCTGAATTTTGAATGTGGAATGTTTCTTCTGGCGGACCAACCTCGACTGTTATAAGTACCCATGCCTCTACTGTAATTTCCTGTCATGAGATACCGGATTAGAAAAACAATACCTCTAATAGAAAAGACTTTGCTCACTGGGCCGATAAATGATTTCATTACCTCAACCACCGTAAATATCAGCAAAATGGACATCTCGTCATATATGAGATTGCCGCTGTGTTGTGTGCTAGTTGGACTTTTTTAAGCCTACACGTCATGGCCCTGAAAGGGGGATTGGGAAAGCATTGCCACCAATCCAGACGATCGTTTATTCAAAATATCTCATCAATCAAGTGGTCGAATACCTTTCCTATTATTCTGTATTCATATGAATATGGTGATACAAAATCAACAGATAGCAAGTGTCACGAGCGAACTACGAACTAGAACCTGTGGATCAGAAAAAACTACAGCTCTCTGGTCACAGGCAGAGCTGGGCTTTTAATTACTTTTCATCTGTGGCACAGGTCATTGTTTCACAATGTCCTTCCAGTAAATACCACTTCAAATCAGAAGAGGCACTCTGGTGCAACTAGGTTACATTTATTCTGGCTCTTTGTGCATAAAAATCCCATATTGCAATTTGCTGACTACAGAGTTATAGACGGCAAATATCCGCAATATTGCACACAAAAGCCCTCAAGGTATGTAAAGTATTTTACAAACCGTGCAATTTCATTGCAATATTGCATAACGCAGGTTTCCGTGGATGTACAGTACCCGTAAGCGACTGCCCTGCACCCGACGTTCCCAGGATTGGAGATGTAACCCAGGCATCGAATGCCTCCATACCAGTGACCATAATTTTAATTGTGTCTCCCCTTCTTAATTTGTTTTAAATGAATGGCATTCATTTTAAGTAGTTGGTTTTGCATGTTGCATAGGCGGCTCTCTTATTTTTTCATTTTTTTTTTCAAATGGGTATCTGTGGGTTTTCCTCTGCTGTGGTTTTTGTGATAACGAAAAAAAACAACAACTTGGAATATTTTCTCACTGTTTGTTTCGTAACCAAGTGAGTACAGCGTATGGATCTAGAGGGTTTTCATCGTAGTAAACCTAGTTCATTTCTCTGCTCACATGGCGCAAGGACAAATTGACGCATCAGACGTTTATTTGCGTGTTGCTCCAGACACAGATCCCCAGCTGATAGAGACATTAGACTTCATCAGGACACCGGTTGCGGTCAAACTGGCTTGATTCACCAACCTCTGTGTAAGATTGTGCTGTCTATCAAATGAGCATCAGTAAATAGTTATTTGAGAATATGTGAAATTGCATTTCTGAATGCCTGGATGAACTCTCTGATACCCAGCCTACCTTCCCACCGCCACCATTCTTCCGAGGTGAAAAACCAGAACATTTCATGGCCTTAAAAAGCATTTAATAAAATGTGTCTCCTTCATGTCAATTCAATCAATTCAAATATCAATGAATGCATATTTTGCCATTGCCGTTGCCAAAGCATATATTTGACTAGATCTTGGATTAAAAGTAGTTTAATATAGAAAATCAGCAAGGAGCTGATAGGACAACACAGTCACATCACTCTCATCGGCTGTTTGTACTAAACACCATTTGAATAGTTGCAGTCTGGATTGAATGCATTTCTGTTTCTAATTACTTTGACAACAGTCCTGTGTTAGTTGGTTGGCTGTCTATTTTTTTTAAAATCTTTTATTTGCAAGACGAGGCAAAACAAACAAACTAAATCAGACTGCAATGTTATTATACCGTATCAAGAGGGAGGTCAGCTCTCATAGATTGATCAATAATGTATTTTTTAGCACACACACACACATATAGAGAACCACATAGACATGTGTGTGCCCGCAAACACACACACACACACACACACACACACACACACACACACACATACAATTTCTACATGCTTGGCCTTCCTACAGGCCACGCATACCCTTGCAGCACACTGCAACAACTCACAGAATGTGTGACGGTTTGCAACAAGTCATACATTTAAATCAATCCTCATCTTGCCTATATGCATTTTTGTAGCAGTTATCATTTTATTTAGCGGAATTTGAAATAGCTTTCTGGTTTTGAGAATATTTGCGATATTGGCTTCGTTTATCTGCTAGGTTGTGTGTGTGTGTGTGCGCATGTGCGTGTGTGTGTGTGTGCGTGCGTGTGTGTGTGTGTGTGTGTGTGTGTGTGTGTTCATCTCTGTTTGTGATTCTGTGTGAATCACAGTTCACAATCAAATTTGCAAAGGCCCTGTGCTGAGGAAAGTACCATGAAATCATTGTGTTCCTGCATAAATGCAGCATTACTGCTCGGTTCTGTATGGAATCTAAATGACTCGCTGCGCTGAGCGCCATCACAGTGCCAGTAGCGCGCCGGATAATGAAATGCAGATCGTAAACCAGATGCAAACCTGAGATGCATTCCTGAGCCGAACTCCATTTTTACCGCCAGATCAAATGTGAATCATTAATATTAATTTTGCAGACCTCCTCCCCCTCTTCTCACCCTTTTTCATGGGCTTACATTTTGCATTTTGATTGTGTATTATTTAATAACGTCTGTTGTTATGTGAAATCTAATCATTTCTTTCATTCTGTGTGTATACTGTGTAAACAAAACATTGTTGGCAACAGTTGTATGCTAATTATTATCTTTTAGACGATCTAACTTAATCCAGGGCGTTTAGGGCGTATTTGTATTTTTTACAGTCATGTAGGAAAATAATTTTGCTTTTGTTTTATCTCTCTTTCTCTGTTTATGAAGTCATCACATAAGACACAATAAGTCCAAGTAAGCCACTCGTAGACTACTCGACTTCTTTCACTTACAGTAACACCACGCATTTGCACACACACACACACACACACACACTCAGGAAAAACCACACCTACGAATAGAACAAATACAATATACAAAATATAGCTGCTAGCAGCAATGAGTGGGTGTCAAGCCCAAGCGGGACCCCGAAGCCTGGCCCTCCGGCGAGGCAGCAGCAATGCATCACTGAAGAAGTTAGACGGCAAAACGTGCAAATGATGATCAGGTTTGAGAATTTGACCATTAGTCTATGAGAAAGCTATTGATTTCTCGGTTTTTGACCTCTGGCCGTCAAACAGACGTCTAGGTTGTGTAGGCAACCACGGTTCCCTGAGGAGAGACCAGATCTATTACTCATGTGAATGATCGTCAGATCATGTAATCCAATCGAAGACTCTGCTTTCACGCCTGAAAAGGCAGAGGAAGTGACGACGCCGTGCTTCGGCTCGACTTCCACTTCTTCCTCTTTTCGCTGCTGAGCACTTAGGAAGGCCACCATACTGCAGTGGAGTAATAGATCTGGTCAGGGAACCGTGGTTGCCTACGCAACCTAGATGTTCCCTATCACAGAAACTGCGATCTATTACTCATGGGGCCGTATACCATCACACGATAGTATGGTGATCGCCCGAGGGAGGTTCACATAATAACGTACCCCCCACTGGCGTGTATGTCCCAGTCATGTCAGTGGACATGTGAGGAAAGATGCTTATGGGATACTTTCTGTAGCACATGCATACTCAAATCTGTGCGCCAAACACGGCATGTGGCAGCGCAGACCTAGTAATGTCCAACATGTAAAACCACACAAATGTATGTGGGGAGCTCCAAGATGCTGCCCAACATACTGTATATCCTCCACTGATGCCCCCCTGAAGAGGTCCCAAGAGATACACACTCCCCTTGTGGAGTGAGCGCACAGGCCCTGAGGGGTCAGGTCCGCTCCTTGGACAGGGGCCTACCCGTTGCTTGGGCACTGAAGCACACAAACAACTGGTCCCCACACCCCACAAGTCCTTAGTGCGGCAAAGCCACAAAGCCCGAACCGGGCACAGGGTGTTAAGCCTCTCCTGCTCCTCCGACTCAAAAGACGGTGAAGAGAAGGCCGCTAAGTCAATGACCTGACTCTGAAATGGAGTGGTAATGACCGTTGGAGTGAACTGTATGCAGGATATGGGTGAACTGATAATGCCTGCAGCTTGCCTACCTGTTTCGCTGAGGTGAGCGCCAGCAGCAAGGCCGTCTTCAGAGAAACTATCTTGATGTCTGCAGTGTGTAGGGTAACCGCCACCTCAGTCTATACTGGGAGCGTGTAGAGGGCGCCATGGCGCTCACCATAGTGGCAACCACCTCATCTGTCCACGACCAATGGTGGCTGGTCTTTGATTGGATTACGTGATCTGACAATCAGTCCCATGAGTAATAGATCGCAGTTCCTATGATAGGGAACCAAAGTCAGTGTATCTAATGTAAAATAGTGTGCCAAGTCGAAGAAGGCATGTTTATAAATAGAGTAAAAAAAAACATGTACATGTACATCAGACCTAGCATTTACAAGATACGCCTACTTCCTGTCTACGCAGCGTTTTCACCATAACCATAAGATCTCTGTCTGTGGCGGCAATTTTGTTTGAACTTTCGGAACTCTTTTGATAACTTTCCATCCACCAAGGTCCATGAAGATTGGACAAATTTAACGTCACCTTTAGGCTCCTGAATGTTGATTGGCCTATGGCGGTCATCTTGCTTTAAAAATCGACGTCATCTTTCTTGAGCCAATAGAACCTTCAGCCACAAATCTCCTAAAGTTGGTTGCATTAAAATCGACAGACGGTCTAGAAATCGTGACCATTTTCATGAATTTTCAAGTATAGCATCCCCTTTTGGCCAACCAGATGCAACAAGTGGCAGTAGATTCTGGACTGGACTTGGGAACCAAGTTTTGGGAAAATTGGACCAAGTGAAGATACGCCTATTCCTGTTCCAGCAATGTCAGCAATACATTTGCACCTGTGGTGGCCAAATTGAGAGGAAATCCAAAACTCTACAGATGATTTATTTAAATGGGGATTGCAAGGAATTGAACAAAGTTGGTTTGGTTGAAATTGGACATATTGCCTCGGAGAAGATGTCGAAATATTGTTTTTCATAAAATTAAAAATGGAAAATCTGATTAAGCAGAAGTCAATGTTGTCAGTGGCAAAGTTGTAGACCATGAGGAGATGCAGCATATGACACCATGATTGTGACTGTGGGATGATATGGCCATGTGGAAAGTGCAACTTTGACCTGTTGGTGGCGCTAGACACATGTTCTGATTGGTCCGCAATTTTAGATTTCAACATTTGAGACTAATGTCTATAAATGTGCTGAAGTGCGTAAAGAGCAACTGGTGGGAACATGGTGAACTAGAAAAAAGTAATAATAATAATAAAAAATTTAAAAATTCGAACGTAGAATAACAATAGGGTGTTTGCACCTTCGGTGCTTGACACCTTAATAATATACACCTAAAGGTCATAAATTGTACAATAAATATCATCGCAGTAAGACTGTGAATCATATTCATGAGCTCAAGTACGATGTGACCTTTTCCTTTTGGCTTTCATAAGACATAAATGTCGCAGTATTCACCAAAGTCATTACAATGTGAAAGTCTATCTGTTGCAGATGTTAACTTAATTTGTATAAAAGTAGGTTTAATTTATGGATTGAAGCCGTTTTCCCACCCTGGAAACCTATGTTCTTAGCCTGATTCCACCAGTCTTGCGAGGTCTTTACAGTCCCGATTACAAGAGAGACTGGCCTTTCGCAGCGAACATTTGATTTGAATCCATGATAGACAACACCTTGACAGACAACACCTTCAGCCAACATCAACATTAACAAAACGTGTGATGCTATCACCGCATGAGGTTTCACGACTACTGATTTTTACTAGTTGCCAAATTTTTCATAATAGTAGTTGACTAGTTGACTAGTCGTCTTTTACCTGTTATGTAAGAAAGATGCAGAGAGAGGAGTTCTAGGTAACAATGAATATTGAATTTTGTAAATTAAATTAATTTGGAGATTTTTTATACTACATAGCTGAATTAAGATTTAAATTAAATACATATTTTAATAAATTATTTTTGTATTATTATTGTAAATTTGGTGAAAGATTATGTTGTCTATGACTAGTTGACTGCTGCCAACAGTGCCGACTAGTGGTTATAGTAGTCCACTAGTCGACTAGATGACTAGCTGGTGAAACCCCTACTCTGTGCTGCATCATCAATTTACCCGCCTCCAAGAACAATGGCAGCCTACGATTGGTCCGTCACACGGCTGGACGGTACTGAGAGGAACCACCAGGGACTAACTCAGACCTTGCACTAAATGCGCAAGGTCAGTGTTAGTACTTCCTGCCAGCCCTCAAGGGCTGACATGTTCTGGTGAGGTCAGACAACACATACAGTACATCAATATACATGTATCTCTGTACCACCTCCCCCTGTACCACATGGCAAACCGCTTACTGCTGTTTGCGGAGTGGAACCTCCTCTCCCTCCGGGAGGTCCAGATCCTTGGCAGACTCAACCATGGGGCGGACCTATTGTCCAGGGGGAACCCCTGGGCAGCAGACCGGCAGCTTCACCCCCAGGTGATCTGGAGACAGTTTGGCCAGGCGGAGGTGGACCTGTTTGCGTCATGAGAGATGACAGTGACCGTTATGGTTCTCCCTGGGGGGGACCAGCCCCCATTCGGAGTGACCGGAGGCACCACACTACGCTTTTTCTCCTGTGGTACTCATCCAGTTGTTGCTGAAGAGAGTGTGGGAGGACAACCTGTCACTGCAGCTGGTCGCTCCCTATTGGCCCAGCCACCCGCGGTTCGCCAATCTTTGCGACATGAGCATGGGTCCCTCGTGAGACTGCCCTATCAGACCAATATTGCAGTTCCTAGAGGGGCTAAACATCGAGGGAAAAGCAGCCTCTACACTTAAAGTCTATCTGGCAGCAATCTCAGCATGTCATGCAGGCTTGGAGGCTTTCACTCCGAAGGTCATTACCACTCCGTTTTGGAGTTAGCAGCCTTCTCTCCACCTTTTGAGTCAGTGGAGCAGCGGGCTAGCACTAAGGAATTTAGGCGCAGGGACCAGTTGTTTGCGTGCTTCGGCACCCAGGCAAAGGGTAGGCCCCTGTCCAAGGAGTGATTGGCTCATTGGCTAGTGGAGGCCATAGACCTGGCCTACAGGAGCCTGTCATTGGAGGCCCCTCAGGGAATGCGATCACACTCCACCAGGGGAGTGTCCTCCTCTTGGGCCCTCTTCAAGGGGGCATCAGTGGAGGATATATGTCGGGTCGCTTCTTGGAGCTCCCCACACACATTTGTGTGGTTTTACATGTTGGACGTTACTAGGTCTGCGTTGCCACATGCCGTTTTTGGAGCACAGATTTGAGTATGCAGGTGCTACAGAAAGCACATGCGCTCCCACAAGCATTTTCCTCACACGTCCGCTGACATGTGTGGGACAGACACTGGTGGGGGGGTACGTTATGATGCGGTCCTCCCTCGGGTGATCACCAGACTGTCGTGTGATGGGATACGGTCCCATGAGTAATAGATCGCAGTCCCTGCGATAGGGAACGTCTGGGTTGCGAAGGTGCCAACCATTGTTCCTGAGAAGGGACCATATCTATTACTGTGCTGTGGTAGGGTGCCCCTCCTAGGTGCTAGAAGTCGAGCTGCAGCTATACACCCCTGCGCGGGGGCGGGACAGAAGCGCAGTGTTGTCATTTCCACTGCCATTTGGCGTGAATGCAGAATCTTTGATTGTATTACATGATCTGTCGATCAGTCCCATGAGTAATAGATCTGTTCCCTTCTCAGGGAACCATGGTTGCCGTTTTCTTCTGTTTCTCTGATAATAATATCAAGGCAGCAGCAGGCACCTGTGTGGCGTGATGAATTAATGAGCGCTTGCTTTGTTTCCATACCAAATTTAACATAAACCCAAGAGTGCTTGAAATGCACATGTGTGCATCACACAAGATATTGAGGAGGAGGACGTAGGCCAGCATGTGGAGAGTCAATGTTCTAGTGTTACATACCAAATTTAGCAGGCATTTGTACAATCTCATATTAATGATCAGAGGGATTACATCTCCAGACTAATGTAGGAATGAAGACTTTATAATCTGCGGGAGGTTTATGACTAGATGAAGTTGTTGGGGTAAAGGAGTTCTGGGCTACTCTACTAACTGCTACAACTGATTTGGAAAATGGCCTCAAGAACCAATGGGGTAGACATGAATAAAAATAAATGAAATTGCTGTGCCGTTTGAGTAAAATGATGGTCCGAACCCTTGGATAATGTGTGTATTGTTTATTTTGAGATTTCCGAATAAATTTGGAGAAATTTACTCAACATTTTTACTGCTTTTCAACCACATTGCTCTTGTCTGTAAGCTGTCTGCTGTTTTTCTTGGCCCTGACACAGCAGAGTTTATATCAAGCCAGTCACTCAGAGGAACGCTGCAAATTTGTTGCTAACTTTCTGTGCGGATAGAGGATGCTATCTTGGTAAGAACCTCATATGACTCACTTATTACTTTTTTAACCATCAGCCTTTCTCTTTGACAGTTTGGTTTCCCAACAATTCAAAAAGGTTTGGGAATGCCTGTGACGCATACAGTATATTTCTCATGGCAAACTCTAACCACCAGATTTATTATTACACTGTGGTATGATGGGCACATTTTAATTCAATGATCTAGCTTCACAGTTCAAAATAATCCAAGAGGCCATATCTCTCACAGCATTTCCTGGCGCAATTAAACACGCAAATCTTGCTCTCATTGCATTCAGTGCAACATGTCCCTTTAGAGCAATGAAAATCATGATGAACCTTTTTCATTTTGAACTTTGGAAAAATAGTTTATTCAATAATATCTTTTTTTAGTGTTCCCCAGAGAAAGACCTTAAGAAAGATAGCATTCAAGAGATGTTGAAATTATAATTTATGTAGTCTAATCTTTAAGATTTGCATAGTGGAACTGGGGGACCACTAGGGACCTTCAGACTGGGCCCTAGCGAAACATTAGGGCTAGTTCAATTCTGTTATAATTTTAAACCTGTTGAAATACCAAATAGTTTTCATTCTCACACCTCATTCCTGTGTATTGCAAGTACACTGGATTACAATTTAATACAAAATAATAAGAAAATCCCATGGCAGAACATCTTATATGCAAGTCATGGTTCATATGCTTCATAAGACCTTATCAACTCTGTTATGAGCATGAAACCAGGCGAAGGAAGTTTTGTAATTACAGTCCTAAAAATAAAAGTATAATAATAATCCGACATTTTTATTCTCAGAATTCTGACTAATCTCAGAATTCAAATATTACCCTCAGAATCTGAGTTTGATCTCTGGACTCTTTGTTGTTCACATGACAATATTTTCATTCATATGGCGCTAATACCCTTCTGTAAGTATTGACGCAGTCTTAGAGAAATGTCAATGGTTTGAGATTTCGTGAGATTTGCCCCTTGACTCATTGTTGCACTTACTTTGCTTTGAGTGTCCCTAGTGGACATTTTCAGGGTGGCGTGTCTTTCCTCCAGGTCAGCATGATGCCGAGTGTCACTAATGGATGACAGGGTGTACCTCACACAAATCTGCAAGTCAAACTTCACCTATCTTATAAAAAAGTATAAAAAGTTATCACCATGAGCTCCATCCTGTTTTCATTTTTCCCACGCAGCCATGGGTACATTTTCCTGTCCTCCATATGCATATGTATTGAAGTGAATGGAACAGCCAAAGAGTAACGTGAATTCACTTTAAATAAAGAACCCTAGGCTAATTGGTAATCTGCTGCCTCTATCCATCCATTCCAATTCATCCAATCCCTTCTTAAATACATTATTATCTCTGTCACCATTGGTATTTTCATGCAGAAACCAGGACCATGAACACATTCAGCAGCCTCCACAAATTCAAAGTGCCCTGGGGATCCGGAGGGGCCCTGTTCGATTCAGAAGCTGATTAACCTGCTAATTATCAGCCGTTGATGGAGGAGTTTGTTTTTGGAGTCTATGGATCTATGGGGAAATGTATTCTGGAGGGCAATATATTGAACGCTGTGATGGGGAACACCTGATTTAGATTGTGTTTTGAACTAATTGGAAATATATTGCCGATTTAGCTACCCACCACTAGGCAACAATTCATACTACAACCTCAACACAACAAACTGCTTACCCCTGCCCATGGCAACAAGTAGTATTACTGTGATTACTGCAAAAAAACAGTTATATCTATCTATCTATCTATCTATCTATCTATCTATCTATCTATCTATCTATCTATCTATCTATCTATCAACTACAGTGGTCACTCTCCATGTCACACCTGCATACAGCATTTCAGAAATACAACAATGAAATTCCTCACAGTTTTGTTTCTTGCATTTCATGGCCTGTTAACACCATCGCAAGGTCGAGCTAACAGCTATTTGGTATTTTGCGAAGTGGATTCGCACACACACATTTTCACTCCGCGCCCCTGATCGATAGGTGTGTCATTTTAAAGCAAGTGTGGAATCAGTTATACCTTTTCCTAAATAGCAGCTCTGTGGCATAGTGAGTGAAGTCCCTGTGCAGCACAGGTCATTATTTACCATAAAGCACTTTGAGCATATATGAAGGGAACTATATTATTATTATTATTACAGCATTATTATGAGTTTTTTTTTAAAACTTAAAATAGGAACTTTTTAAGGTAATTTTCACACCTAAGTGCTAGTTATTTATTCACACAATATCAAATACTCTCAGCATGGTGAGATTGACTGTAAAAGGGAAAGCGTTTGGTGTGAGGCTGAAGCTATGATATTACCATTATGAGTGTGTTTCCAGGCTTGTGTACTGAATGTGTGTGCGTGTGTGATGTCACACATTTAACAGAGATCAGCACTGCCCCCTGCTGGTCACACTGATGATCTTCTGGACTATGGGTGGTAGAGTTCTTCCACAACCCTTAGAAGAACCTCACAGTCTCCCTCAAAAAAGTAAGGAAACAAGAACAGCAAGAAAAGACAGGTAACAAAAGTAGAGTTGGATGTAATTATCTTTATATTGTTACTTACTTTACTTCGACCTCGTGCCCTTATATGTGACCTCTACTTGTACGGTTGTACTTCTTATCTGTTTGTGCCTACTACGTAGTTGTTGCTTGCCTTGCCATAAGAATTTCATTGTCCAGAATGACCTTGTGTTGTACTGTACATTTGACAAATAAAACACTTTGAACTTTGAACTTTATTATTATATTGCATTTATATTGTACTTACTTATTATATACATGTAATTGTTAATATATTTGTAGGTTTATTGTTATTGTTAATATAGAGAATGTGAAGTTTGACGGTTGCTATGGGTTGCTATGGACTCCGGTCGCCATTTTAAGAGGATCACTTCCATTCAATTGCAGAGAAAAAGCTAAAATATACAAAATGCGCAAAAATGGAGAAAGGGAGGGAGAAAAAGAAAGGTCGAGGTTTCACACAAGATGGTGGCAAGATTTTCTGTGGCAGATTTTCCACCTGACAAGACATCTTTTAACCCAAAACTTTGCAGACCGACATTCACAGTCAGTGCGAGTGATCCTCCCAATATGGCGGCTTGCTCCAGCAATGTATCATCAGTTTCATGTTCTCTTATCGCTGTTTGTATACCTGTTTGTTCCTATATGTGCTGCTGTCTATCTACTTATTAGTTTAATCACAGTTATATTTGGAGTTTAAAAAAAACAGTTTAGTTTTGTATGTGTGTGTGTGTGTTTCTACATCCGTGTGTATGTTTTAATGTCTCTTCCGTGCTTTTTGCCCAAACTTCCTAATGCATCCTATCCGGCCATATCTGGGAGAGAGGCGGAAACGCGGAACTATGTAATTACAGCAATTACACAATTTTATAAGGCCAAAACTTTAACACGTTGGCCAAAATGACAATTTATGTTTGTAAAATGCACCAAAGCTCTCAAAACATTAAATACACGACACAAGATCAACCACCTGCATCCAAACATACAACTTGTTAGATAATGAAAAGCTCTCGCAATCAATCAATCCATTTGTTGATACTGTAATTCTAGTATGTACCATAACAGTCCAGTCAACATATCACAGGATGGGATGTGTTCTTTTCACCTAAAATGATTTCACCAAAGATGACCAACTGAACGTCACTCAAGGGCATGCATGTCCAGAAACAAAAGGCTTTATGTTACGTTTCCAATTTCGGAAAGCTCTACAAACCCTCCCTAACCCTAAGTTTGAGTGAGAAAATATATCATGAATTTTGAAAGACTAGTGCAGTGCCCCTTCAAAACATGCAATGTTCGGAACGGAACTGCGGACGTAAGTGACTCAGTCGCCGAGCCCTGAAGCCCCGCCCCTGTCGCGTGTCCAAATCGCACCAAATTCGACAAATTTGAAATTCAAAGCGATGAAAAGTGATCCCCACAGTCCACACAGACTGCTGCTGTGCTGACTGCTTGGAGAGTTTTGAAAAGGTGAACTCAGTATTGAGAAATGCATATAACCAATTGTAAAAATTAAAAAAAAGCTGTAATTCACAGAGTGAGAGAGCCAGAGATGGAGAGAGGGAGGGAGGGAGAGAGAGGGAGGGAGAGAGGGAGAGAGAGGATCTTAGTATTCCACTTGACACTTTATGGTTCCACTTTGCAATTTCCGGTTTGGGGTCTTATCGAGAGGAACCTGGAGTTGCAGTGAGGCTTCACACTCACCTGCCTCTATTACACCTCAGCTTCTCTCTCTCTCCCTCTCTCTCTCTCTCTCTCTCTCTCTCTCTCTCTCTCTCTCTCTCTCTCTCTCCCCTCTCTCTCTCTTTTCTTTATTTCCCACCATATA
>OMKR01104508.1:0-10990 GCA_900302355.1 Cyttopsis rosea | reverse complement strand
CTAAGCGCAACACAATCACGAATAGCTACGGGGCCATTCAGTTCCATCCATGTGCGAGATGTGTGGACTGTCAGAGTTTCGGGGTCTCTGAGTTTAAATAAAATGTTCACACTAGTTCATAAATGTTTATTCACATAACTTTCACTGGATTACTTGCAGAAGCTTAAAAGGTATTTCAAAGCTCCGTCAGATGCCACACTATCCAAAATAATAATAATAATAAATTATTTAATAAAAAATGAATAAATATACTATTATTATAAAGATTGTGTGTGTGTGTTCAGACAAGAACAAGAAATGTTTATTATTCACACATTTTTAACCACACGCATGCAGAGGGAGACACACACACATGCAGTGGTGAATGATGAGATTTGGTCTCTGTGTTTATCCCATCCTGGCTGTCCTTCCTTCAGGGGCAGCCAGGAGCAGTGGGCAGCCCTTTTTTTGTTGGCGCCCGGGGACCAGTTCCAGGTGTATCCATGTTGTGGTCAGGGACAGGACAGGAAGTGTTCTGCACGTTTTTAGTTGAGTCCTTATGTTGGAGGAGTCCCAATGCAAACATGGGGAGAACGTGCAAACTCCACACAGAAAGGCCCCTGATTGGGAGATAACCCGCCGTGTGTGTGTGTGTGTGTGTGTGTGTGTGTGTGCCATCCATAATCCGCCGTCATCTGGATTGAAGTACTCTGCTGCCCCTAGCGTCTAACGGATGAAATGCCGTGGCAAAGGCGTCATTTGAAACCAGAGACATCTGTATGTGGTTATGTGATATTTTTATCTGTGCGCGCCATGGCCATGCTTTTGAGCATGTCTGTGGTGCAGCTACATTAAAAAGCATAAATGCGTGTGCTCAAAAAGACGCTCATACCTCATCCAAGGTAGCAATTTACGCCAATTCGTATTTTCCGTGCACAGGGTGGACATTGAGTTTGGGCCAATGAGGTGAGGTGAGCGATGAAGGGGATATTGCTAATTGATACAGCATATGTGTAAAATGAGCTCCCACCAAATTGAATCTAGTTGAAATGGGCTCGCAATTAGGACAGCTACTTTACCCCCGAAACCACGGGAGATGGAGAAATCCATTTCTACCATGGTGGGTGCCGCCGTGGAAATTGCACAATTTCACCGCTCAGGCAGGCCAATCTAAGCAAGACAAGCTCAGATAATTAACAATTACTTGATCTCAGCCCTTCTCGTCTGCAACGTTAATTGCGCCAGGGGCCCCTTGACTGACTAGAACAAAGTATATAATTGGCAACAGGTTGGAGTAATGAGAGAGAGAGAGAAAAAAAGAAACACAAGATAGTAACATGAGTAACGGTGGAAGTCCACCGGACACGTTGGCGCAGCATACGGGCACAGCGTGCCATACAGTAAGTGCACACTTTCTATTGAATCCATGTTAATCGACTGCTGCAGCTCCACTGGCCACATCAGCCACATGGGGCATTTCTCTACTTTTGCACGAGATGTCTATTGTTTCTTTTAACTGTGTGCAGCTACGCAAGACCTTTCCATAGAAACACATAGAAAAGTACATAGAAATGTTTTAGTAAAGAGTGCAATCAATTTACATGCGTTTTATATGAGCCTACATTGTACCAGAGACCTAGAGCTGCTGTAGGATTTGCTTATTGATCAAGACCCGTTTTAAATACAAAGAACAAACAGATATGAAATACAGTACAAACATGTCCCACCAATTACAGTTGTAGCCCCCCCCGATTATATTGTGATGCTCGGTGGGGTCGACCAGACAAACGCAGATGGAACCTCTGTGGATAGCCCAACTGAAGCCCGTTTTATTGCCTGCTGCGGGGCTTACAACTACTCCGCGGTAGAGGTGTCCAGTTGGAAAATAACCCCCTGGGATGGCCGTGGCCCTTTTTATTATGAACTTCTCTTCAGACACTCTTTCTCTCGCTTCTACTCGCCCCAGTCACTGGCCTGCCCGTTCCCCAGACCTGAATCCAATCGAGCACATCTGGGACATCATGTCTCGTTCCATCCACCGTCGCCACGTCGCACCACAGACTGTCCAGGAGTTGACTGATGCCCTGATCCAGGTCTGGGAGGAGATCCCTCAGGAGAACATCCGTCGTCTCATCAGGAGCATGCCCAGACGTTGTAGGGAGTGCATACAGGCAGGTGGAGGCCACACACACTACTGAGCCTCATTTTGAATTGTCTTGAGGAATTTCCACAGAAGTTGGATCAGCCTGTGATCTGATTTTTCCACTTTTAGTCTGATTCTGAATCCAGACCTCCATGGGTTAATGATTTTGATTTCCATTGATCATTCTTATGTTATTTTGTTCTCAACGCATTCCACTATGTAATGAATAAAGATTTTCAACTGGAATATTTCATTCATCGAGCTCTAGGATGTGTTGTTTAAGTGTTCCCTTTATTTTTTTGAGCAGTGTACATACAGTACATGTGGCTGGATGTCTTTGTGTGAACTCTGGTTCGTACCTCGTAACTTGCATGAAGTTGTTGTAGGCGGGTGTACACGTGTATGTACAAATATATGTATGATATGATGGGAAAAATGAGCAATACAGTCTCAAGTCATCCGTGCGTAGGTGGCATTGGACGAAAAATTAATGAATCCTCATATCGATCGGTGGCCTGAATTTCAAGAATGAAGTCAGTCGGTCGGTCCTGTTTAAAAAACAAACTAAGCTTGAGGAAAGAAATAGTAAATATTATCCTCTGAATATTCTTTAGAGGATCTTCAACCAAATAATGAGGGCATCAACTCGCATGATTATACTGTAGGAGAGAAATTCCCATCCTGAGAAGTAATCGTGCAATTACGTGCTAAGGGTTAGGGTTAGGGTTAAATTATTGCACACTTTCCCTTTTGATTTACAAAAATATTGTGATGTGCAGCGAATGGCGGACGAGCAAAGAATTATGCATCATAGAACTGCCGTTGTAGCATTTATTACCTTAGTGTACACACAAACATTTATGTGAGCGTGCATACAAGTCTGTGCGCCGAGGAAAGGGAGCAAAGCTGAGGTGAACGCGAAATGAGACAGAGGTAATTTGTTGGGAATCCAGGCTGTTTTCAATTAAGCTCTTCTGTTTGTGCTGGGAGAGCGGGGGCCAACACCGTTCTCATTTTAATAATGCACAGCCAAACTTTAATGCGTTTTGAGCCAATGCATCTAATTGCTCCTCCTCCTTCCACATGGACTCACCCTTTCTGTGTGGAGTTTGCACATTCGGATGGGTCTCCTCCAACATAAGAGCAAGAACATAAAAAAAGTGCAGAACACTTCCTGTCCTGTCCCATCTTCAGTCCAGTCCAATCCCAGCCTGCGCTCAGCTGCTCCTCTGCTGCTCCAATGAAATCCTCCCATTAGAGATGTCAGGAGAAAAGCCGCATGCTCGCTGCACACACGACCGCACAGCCAGAGCGACTGTGCAGCACACTCCGCCCTGGCGTGTAATGCTTTCAGTGCAGAGACCCATTCTGAACGGCCCATAGGAAGGCGGCCCTTCTGACATTTGCCGAATTGCTAGATGGCCAATCCGTCACTGATCATTAGGCTGTTTTGGTGCCCCTCCGGCAGTTGGTGCCCTACGCACAGCGCGTGATGTGTGTGTACGTAGCAGCATCGCTGGGTAGAACTTGCATTTTTACAAAGCAGCAAAGCTTTAAGTAATGCACTACTAACATGCGAAAGGTCCCAATTCGAGACCGGGTGGAAACAACCTTATGTTTTCAGAGTAAAATGTACAAAGTTACATTTTTGGCGAATAACTGTCTAAGTCTAAGACTAAACAGTTTAATTAAGGACGTAACGTGTCCGTCTTTTTGTGGTTTTGAAGCAAAAGCGACAAAAAACATGATATGTTTTACTCCAAAAGCAAAATTCAAACAAACAAAAATAAAATTCTTTAATTTCCGATTACTTGATTGCAAGTCAAAAACTAGAACTTGTAAAAATGCAACATATACTTGCATTTTTACTGTTTTTACTGTTAATGAACAAAGTCACCGAAGGAGGACATGACATCCTAACTGAAGTCCGGCCTTGATGAGAGGACTGACAGATTGCATTTTCATTTTGTCCCTAAAGGTGTGTGGTGACATTTAAATGGAAATGCAAGACTGGGGGCGTTGTTTTGCTTATTGCATTTGTCCACTCCACAACAGTGGAAGACTTTGAAAATTAAATGTCAGATGCTCGGGGTCCGTCTATCTACTGGAGAGAAAGTGAGTGTAGTCAGCTCAGAGCACTATCTGGGTCTAATCTTCGGGTTCCAGGTCAAAAAGCAAAATAAAGTCTGTGAAGTACAGCTGTGTTAGCTGCACAATGCTAAACCAGGTCTATCCACTGGGCAAATATTTTTTTTTTTCGTTTTAATTTCAAGCATTTATTTCAACTCAGGGGCCGACAGAGGAAGACCCTCATTTTCGGTGGAGCCGAGTGCACAAGCATATAATACAATACAATGTAAAAAGAAACAATGCATTAGGCAACAAACAATAAATAATTTAATAAATACAGATTAATGTCATCTGCAGAACATGAGGGGGCTTTCGGTTGAAGTTTATCAGGGACCTGTGCACACACTCTCCAGGTCTGGGCACTACCTACATTCTCCACTCCTTCCCTTGCTGCAGACCCATGGTGGAATCCCCTCACATTGGTCCCAATAATGACTGGTACATGATCTGGACCTCGGGGGTCAGGGCACACTAGCTCCAATACAGTCTTAGGCTCAGGGTGACCCCCATCATTCGGGAACTCCAAATTCACTGCCACATATCCCTTGTTGGGATAGCTCGACTCGCTTACGCCCCAGATGGCCAAACTAGAAATCGGATAGATGGGTGGATGGGACAGATGTTCGTCGTACCACCTCTCAAAAATGATGGTGATGGTTGAGCCACTGTCCATCAAGGCCATGCACGGCTGTCCCTCTACTGTTACCTTGCTCAGTGAAGACTTCCCTACTTTGGGGAGACCATTTGGCTCCAGCACCTCTACTGTGCTCCTTTTAACAGAACAGTTCCTCTCTTGTTGATCTGACTCAGGATGAGTATGTTCCTTGTTACCTCCTTTGTGTTTTCTCAGAGAGCGGACCAACTTTTGTGTGACCTTTGATGGGTCATCTGGAGCAGTGCAGCATGTTGCGACATGCCCATCTTCACCACATCGGTAGCAAAAGAAGTCCTCTGCCTCATTGGGCTCTCGTGTTTTCCCTTTCCCTTAACCTTGGCCTAGGTTACCACATCAGTTTCGACCCTTGATCTTGCGTTCTCCATCCCACCTCCCTGGGTGCTGGACTTTGTGGGTCACTGCCATTATGCAAATTTGGTTTCTGTAAGTAAGTATGCAAGGGTTATAACTCGGGCTACAAATTCAATCAAAGCAGGCACAATTAGATACACAATGGTCTCTAATCGTGGTCTTGAACTGACCAAGAGACGAGAGAGAGTCTCTCATAAAGGTGCCTTGTAGGATATTCCAAGAATGTGGAGCAGCAAATGAGAAGGCAGTCTTACCAAGTTCTGTGCGAAGACAGGGGACCTCAAGAACAAGCTAGTCATTTGATTGAGTAAGATAAGGACCAAGGTTCTGCTTTAACAACACAGAGATCTAAGGTGGCAACTTCCCAAGAAGCACCTTGTAAATTAACAAATACCAATGATGAATTCACCTCATTTCAAGAGATGGCCAACCAACCATGTCATAAGAAACAATGGTGAGTATTATAACTAGCACTCGAAATAAATCTAAGGGCAGAGTGATAGACTGGGTCAAGTTGCTTTAGCGTTGAAGTCTGTCTATAATTCCAAGGTACCTAGGTATCATGTTATTTTGCTGGGGGGGCTGGGCGGGCTGTGGCGGCGAATGAATTTCATCCATAGATACAATTTAACTGTATATAAATGTCAGCGTTTATTTATGATATACTGTACTTATAGCCTCGTTTTTGTATTATAAATATGATAATATTGTCTGGTTATAGAGCTCCGCCCACTTGGCTCCGCATTTTAGGAAGTGGATTTCCCATTTATTCATGTTTCAGACAATCCTTACAGTATATACAGTATAGAGCTTTGAGCCTGGAACCAAGCCAACCAACTATGAGATGAATTGTGACCATAAAACATTTGAGTCGGAGCAAAAAAATTGTAAAACGGAAAAAAAGGCCAAGATACAAGATTGTGTACATTTAAAGGAACTACTCATCCCATAAACCACTGTGAATGAGCTTCCCCCGCATGCGTTGCTGAAAACAAATTATATATATGGGATGTAACGATACCAAAAACTCACGCTACGATAATACCATAATAATAAGTCCATGACACAATATTTATCGTGATATTATCTTATTATAAAAATGAATGTTTTATATCTATGTGATCACCTTCATTCTGGGAATTGTTGTTTATATGGGAGGACGCCGCTCCGTGCCTCCTGCTGCCGCCACAGTTCCGTAATATGATTGAGAGTTTCTGCCACCCTCTTCTCGTAATCCATAACAACACAGAGATGTTTTCACGGAGAAGTGAAACATCTTGCTTCTGGTGTTTATTCGTTGTGTTCATTGAAAGCTAGGTATATTTCCTTTTGATCAGAGATCATGCAGTCATTTACTTGATATGTGTGGGAAGATCCACTAGATTTGCCTTTAATGGAATTTATTGTTTTCCAACACTTAGCCGGATTAGAAAATGAGGTAGTGATTAGATCCAGATAGTAAGTAGACTTTGCCTTTCTTACAGCCGCTGTGCATTTATTTCTAGCTTGCCTGAAAGAGAGCCAGTATCTAGGATCACTAGATTTTCTAGTAAAAGACCAGACCAAATTGGTGGACAGCTCTGGAGAGAGTCATGGTGTTACTCTATTTTTAACTCTAAGCTCCTTGAGTGGAGCATGCAAATTAACAATTGAGGTAAACATTTGTGAAGTCCAGTGCCAACTGAACATCTTGGATCTCTGATGTAAAATTGATGTTACTATGAGTAATATCTGCCAGAACAGCTTGCTCATTAAAATGTTTGAGATTTCTCCTCAAAACATGAGACTTGGTTTTTTCAAATTGTGCACTTCTAATACAGGCCGTGGGGCAATGATCACTGATACCCAATTCAAATACCCTCACTGGCAACAATTTTATCAACTTTATTGGTAAAAATGAGGTCAATCAATGTAGATTTTGAACTGTCTTTTAAATCAGGCATCTGACCAAGGCACCAGCCTGATGCCTGATTTGGCTACGACACCTGTTACCACCATATTGGGGGCGACAGCAGGGACCACAGCACCTCTGCTTGAGCCAGGGATGGAGGCAGCCTCAGTAGTAGATGTAGGACCGGCAGCAAGTCCAGCAGCAGCCATCGGGCCAGAACCAGACTCAGGAGTCACAGCAGCGGTGTCGACAGCGTCAGCAAGGGCAGCAGCTTTCCCCCAGGTCATTCCAGTTATGCATGATCGTTGTCGAATCCAACAAGGGGTAGGAGCATGGTAAGGGATCGTGGTTTCACAGACCTCTTCCTCCACCCCTTAAGGTCCATACATCAGATATAAACATTACAAATGGATTTCTCCAGCTCACTCACTCTAAGGACGAGACAAATCTGCTGCTCCTCTAGGCGAACACAGTTTTCACACCCCGATGATGATGATAGAATGGGCAACATAATGCAAAACTTCCAAGCAAGCAAAATCAGGAGTCTGCGTCACAAGAGATATAACATACTGGTCCGTGACCTACAAAACATGAGCCACAAAAAGTATAAGTCACTTATATGAATTATTCAATTAGAATAAGGAAACTAAAGATTGGTCTCTCCCTCCCACACCAAACTCTCCTTCACCAAAACACTCCCCCACTCCATGCTCTCATTAGGCCTTATCTGGTCCTGTTCCACCTGTTTCACCTGTTCCACTCCCAGTCCTGTGTTACCTCCTGTCTGGCTGCTTGTGGGGATTGTAATCTTCTTTTGGAGACCATCTTGGTCTGTAGTCCCTCAGCGAGCAGGAGGGAATGAGGGAAAGGAGAGTCCCTCTATCACAGAGCCTCTTGTCACATCACACAGTGTAACAGCAATGAATTAGCAGTGTTAGCTTTGTAAACTATGTTTTGTTTTGTAAAAATGAGCCTCAAACAGATGTGAGTTGTTACTTGTATTGACATAATCCATGCGTGACTACAAAAACACTGACAATCTGCACAAAATCACAAATGACAATATATATATTAAAAACATCTGCACTGACTACAATACATTTCAGACTACATGTTGTATACATACAACACTTTCTATTTAAATGTTACTGCTCTTTTCTAGTTATTCAGATCCTTCCCTCAGGACTTCTTTGTAATCTTTAGTAGTTCTTTAAGTTTCCCATGGTGGTTTGTGCACAGCACCCCCTGTATTTCAGGAGAATATCACCACGGCATCTACACGGCAACGCACAACTATAAATACTCGTGCTCTCTGGTAATGTTCGCGCCACGAGCCGCATGGCTCGCTTTCGGCAACTATAAAGCAGGCTTAACGGGGATGGGGCAAGCTTTGGCAAGCTATATTGGCATCACTGCTTTGTGCTCACACTGTAAAGCAATTCAAATATAACATTAAAATCACATTTTGTGAGCCGTGTGTCTTGGGGTATTTTTCAACATGTTTTGAACAGTAATATCACATTTTCAGTTATTTTTTTACTGTTTGCAATTGCCAGTAAACGCAAAGAGGCAAATTCACAAAGAATGGATTGCGGCCGCTGATAGCACCATGAATTGCGTATCAATTGCGCCCACGATCTGCGCCGTCTCAGCGTCCGATTCACAAAATATATTGCGTTAATGATATCACAGCACAAACACGGCCATAAAGTTTTGCTGTTGGGTGCAATTTGCCCTTGTTTCGCATCTGATTGCAGATCTGAGGAGGTCCTGGGCCAAATGGTGCGGCCTTTGATTGGGTGCAGCGGCCTGGCTCCAGGGGGCCTCCAAACTCGGGGCGTGTGGTGGCTGGGGCCTCTCCGCGCATCAAAATTCTGACTTTATTCTCAAAACATAGGGGTATTTTATTTTTTGCGTGGCCCTAATAATCTTCCATATATAATGAGCGTATTTTTCATTCATTTTTTCTGTTTTTTCTCATGTATAAAACTGGGTTTGAGCGGAGCTGTCCATGGTCCTGAAGTTCAATGCCATCTGTGGTTCAATGCCAATTTTGACCACTTTATCTCTATTCCCTAAAACTTTTAGTTGTTTTTTCGATATATTTTGAGTAAAATAGGAATTTTGGACTGTTTTTGTCAATGTCTGTAACCCCTTTTTAGTTCAATAAATTATTCAAAGTTTCAACAAGTTGCTTTTGGAGTATGTTTTGAAAACCACCATAGACTGCTACCCATTCAAGGCATCGCTACCTTCAGATGACGTGACAGTAATAATAATTATAATAATAATGTCAAAAAATTATTTACAGATCACTGGAGTCTGGACGTGACACCCCTTATAAATGCACTTCAGTTACCACCAACTCTCTGAGGACACTAATAATTTCAGTCTAACTGTGTGTGGCAATTAGCGCTGGTGTTTGTGAATTGGATTTTTTTGCAATTAGGCTTATTTGCATAGAAAGAGGCAAATTTATATGCATATTACCTAATTTAAAGCATTTAGAGCACCGAGACACTATTTGTTTGGCAGTGCAGTTAGTGGTGCATTTCACCCTTTGTGGGTGCTTTGAGAATTACACATTTCTTTTTGTCGTATTTGTACAGGTTTAGCAGCCGCAAAAGCCGCGCAATCCTTGTGTGAATTCACCCCAAAGTGTTTACGTTGGCTACAGTAGGTTGCAGCACAGCTTCCTGTTTCCAATCTTTTACATTATTGTGGATGGTAGACAAAGAGCTGATTCGCAGAAGTGCAAAAGAGTCGGAAAAGCCCAGAAAACCCAGAGGCACTAGTCTTCTCACCCCGAGTTAATACTAGGTGTATTTACATATGTAGGTATGTAAATACATCTAATCATTTTGTTTCCCTAAAGACCACATTTGTCCCATCGCATCAAACCTTGAGTATAGTCACTCTGGAAATGCCTTTTGATTCAGCCATTGCCACCTAGAAAAGTACCGACCAGTGTGAAATGCTTCACACTGGTCTCACAGTGGTATGCTTCATTACTTCTCCCATTCTCTTTCATTTTGGCCCGAAAGACATGGCACTTTGCTGTGGCACCTTTGCGTCAAATCGCTGCGATTTAACCATTAGTTTATATCTTTTGAGACTGACAGCTTGTTGACTTGAATTCCTGCCTGCCTTTGACCCCACTTGTTCTGTTACCCCGTTATTCTCTCAAACCACTTGACCAAAGTATGACATTTGGCCTAAACCCAAATGGATGGCTGGGCCTAAACTGTTCTCACACCTCGCACCTATCACACTCCAAGGGTGCCTCGATTTCTTGTTTTTACCTGAAGCTTTTCCTTCAGACAGCTTTCATTCAGATATCCACAGTCAGTCTGAAGTTCCCTGGTCAGTCTGACTAGTTCTATAAAAGGATGAAGCACACTATGGTGCATAAACTTTCAGTAGGCATCCATTGACCCAAGCGCTTTGCTCTTCATGTAAAAGTGCTCTCTACAGAATGTATTTTTCCCCCACCCTAAAACTCTGCCGCCCTCTAGTGGTCACTCTGGTTAACTTCCGTTTAGACAGTTGTGATTCTGGACCATAATTCTGATGTGTGCAAGCTTTTCTTTCTTCAAATTAGTAATTAGTCATTAAATATGTTGGTATGAACTTAACAGTAACTTAACGGGTGCCTGGGCGGAGGTGTCGCCCCGGCACATCTACAAAAACCTCCTATCTATATGATGAAGTCGCAGTTCAGCCCCCCACACCAACTGGAAGCCCTTTCTGCCGCAGAACCACACCAGAATATCAATTCTGCAACCTTGTTTAACTTATTAATACGTCTCTTTCTTATTCT
>OMKR01104505.1:0-12500 GCA_900302355.1 Cyttopsis rosea | reverse complement strand
CAACTTAAATACTCGTATTTTACATTAGATCCGATTAGATTAGAAAACGCTTCACATTCCCTACTAAACACAGCCGATACCCTCGTCGTTTCGCATTAAATCGCGTAGTAATAGCGATCCACCGAATGAAGGGGCGTTCTGGTTGCAAAGCCGGGTAGCGGTGATGGCGGGTCTCGGTGTCAGTCAGTTAACACCCGAAGGCAGTTCCGCCAGCGTGCGCTCTCCATGTGCGCTGTATACACAAAAGCATGGGGACTCGCCAGTGTTGGCATTCCTCTGCCACACTATCCTTGTGGGCTCCAAAGGTATATCGCCCCATCTCTGGCAGCGGCGAGAGAATGCCTGGAAATAAATGTTTACCAACTCTGGTTACAAATGCACAGTGCTCGCCGGCGGGTCCCGTTACCTTCCCATGTCAGTAGAATGCTAATCTGCTCGTACGGCTTCATCAGATGTGCGAAGAATGCCATGGACGCCGGCCTGAGCTTGACCAGGGTCCCCGCCTGGAATGTTTTCCCAGGTGTCGTTTTCTCATTCCTCCCAATGTCTCCCGGTGCAGAGGTCTCGGCGAGCCGGAGCTTTTAACACTCCGGCGGTATTATGAGCGGCGCTATACGGTGCGGCTTGACTTTGGCTCGAAATCAATTCCCAGAGAAAAACCTTCTCCTACCTCCGCATTTAAGATGCGATACCGCTGTGAGCGAAACCATCTCGAAGGGATCTAGTTGGTCAAAGGGTCAATGGGATTCCTTGTGAGTTTGGCGATTCCATTCTATTGGGGATAAGTGGGAGATCAGTGACGCAAGACCGATCAATGACAGAATACAGGCGTTTGGTTCAAATAAATCCAAGACGGGTCCGAGGCCTCTTCTACTTGGTGCCACGCCAGCATTCGACAATTTGACACCGCGCGTACAGTAGATATCTCTGTTGCATGACGAGCGCACAGAGTCTGCTGCTTCTCAAGCACAGAAAGCCAACACCATAAAAATCAACTTGACTTCTTTGGAGGATATTGAGGATATCTGCCGGAGACGGACACAGTGCCAACAGCTGTATCGCAGAATGGCAGTTACTTTGGAGGCCTGCATGCGAGTACACTGCGGTTTCCCGTGTGAAATGTATGGAGTTGCCTATAGTCAAATGGTAAAACCATAACAAATGGGTAGTTATTTTGCAGTGGAAAATTGAAGGGAAGCATTAATTGCATTAGGGAAAAATGCAGCGTTGGAAGGAATTGCAGCTGGGAGCATCGTGAGTTTTATTTTATCTTTGCTGGCTCACGCCGCAGAACTTGACGCCTATGGCCATGAAGGATTCTGTCAGTTTCCACTGTCATGTGCCATCCACATTTCAGGCCAGTGATCCAAATGTTGGCAGTAACTCTAATATGGTGCGTGATAAGCCTATAAAGAGATTCACACCGCTTACAAAGATTGTAGAAAACCTCCTTTACCCATTGCATTAACTTTCCTGGTCCAATGCCTCAAGGCCCAGATCCAACATGTGACACTGACATGTGTTCTGGAAAATTTTCAGGTTAGGCAAGATTGGGATCTTGTGGCCAAGACAAAGAGGTTTTCCTCACCAAAGAAAACTTAGTTTGTGTCTCATCAGAGATTCCACTCAGTGGAGGTCCTCATTACAGTTTGGACAGCACAACACCACCGTAGTTGTTGATTTAAAAACAAAGAAATCAATTTGTGTTGAATGTAATTTTAAGAGTCTAATTTTTTGCTGCGAATATGCTTAATGTTTTGGATTATTTACACTGCTCAAAATGTTGATTTATTTTGTTTGTTTAATATTTTCATTATTTGAATAAACAGTCAGGATTCAATACATTTACTGTAATTACAATGCTACTAGTCATGCCTGCAAATTCAACATTTAACTTTTTCCATCTTCCGAACGGCTTTGCAAATCTTGTCATTGATTTGTTTTATGTCTGTTTGTGCAATAATTATTCTTGTTGTGCTTTCCTCTCCAGGGCCAAAAGCGCGGGGCCAAACCAGGACATGTGGCATCATTTTTTGACTAGTTGCAATGTGCCAACCTCCATGTTTGCCAATACTTATTTTCCCAGCCCCAAACAGATCCCCGGAGAACAATTGATCAGTCTCTGCCCCGAGACAGCTTTACTTACCATAAATATATTCCCTGTTGGCCAAACATCCCCGAGGTACAACAATGTGTGTCCAGTTTAGACCCGACCCGGCCGGTTTTCTCTCGGCATTATATTTATTTTTTATTTTCTTTCACGTACACCTCCAGCGCTCAGATCGCCGGTCGGGCCCTCAGTCACTTCGGGGCACCGATATTACTCCGACTGCCCTGTCACTTTTCTCTAAAATATGAAGTAACACATGGATCAAACCGACGTGCTCACCTGTTAACTATTGAATCACTTGCGATCTGAGGACCATGTGGCCGGCTTATGTGCTCACTGGTGCCTCAGTGTGTGCACTCGGGCAGCAACATTGTCACATAAATAGCTGCACTTCTTAAGTGTTGAAAGATACCGCTTTCATCCTCGCTAAATTTAAGGACGCAGAAATCTGTTTTGGGTTAAATCGAAGATTACCCTACCTCGTCCCTTCCCCAAGCTTTGAGGAACGCTTAGTGTAAATTCATCCTAAAATAGAAGGCCGCAGCCATCGCTCGAACCGTTTGGGGTGAGATTTCGCCACAAATTCGGTGGAAAAAACGGGACTTTGGCTACAGCGCAGATTGAACGAAATGAAAGAAATAAAAATAAAGATGCCTTTCTTAACTCAAATCGAGTTAAATATTTAGACGGCCTATTCATGGCGGGTGCAGGAAATACAACATAAAGGGAAAAGCTTTATAGATTCAACTGTGAAGACAGGAAATCATAGAATGGCTCGTATATTCATTTCACAATACACGTGTGGCCTTATATTATTATTGAAAAACAAGTTTTTTAAATGTAATCAGTCAACAGTGTCCCATGTGGCCTATTATCATTTAAAGCACATTACACTATGTGGAAAGTACAATGCTGAAATTGTCTCCTATTATTTACTTAGGGCTTCTCAACAGCACTGACTGAAAAAAGAGAAAACTTTCTCTCATGTGGGTTGGTGGTTTCGGTAAAATGATATACTTTTCATTATTACTCATCGTTACACCTCTCAGCAATTCTAGTGCCTTACTTACAGTGGGAATGAATTGCAGGGTAGTAAGGGAAAGAACATAATTTGCTTATCGTGTGAATAACTTATAATATATATAATTCCCCCTTTGTCTATTCTCTCTAAATCAAATGCTCCTTTTTAAGATGCGAATAGTGCTAACGGTGCCGGGATGACACTGAAATAGCCCCCGCCCCACACCAGCTGACTCCACGGCAGCACTTACCCATTTAAACAGGTGTGGGGTGACAAGAGGGGTTAGGGCAGAAGCATGTATGCGTGCGCATGTGTGTTTGCACGCGCTCGTCTGCGTGCGTGCAAAGCGTAAGCCGGCGGTCGTCCGTGCAGGCTTGTACTCGCGCCGTCTAAAGCTCCGGCACCAAAAAAAAAAAAAAAAAGGAAAAAGGCAGTAGTTACAGTAAATTGGCGTATTCCGTCTGCAGACACCGGGTCGTAGAGCGCCGGCCTATCGGCGGCCCCAAAGTTCATGAACCGCGCCCACCGAACGGGAGTCCTTCCCGGTAGTGAAAGTTCATCCGCCGGCTGATCTCACGCTACCAGGTGCAGCGGTGCAACCCTGCACTGGAGGTTACGCAAGTTTATGGTGGAACCCGAGTCGGAGCCACTAAGCTATCAAGCTATCATCCGCGAGCATAAATCTGGCATTGGCAGAACGTGCCACCCAATCCAAACTGCGTCCGTGACATCAGGAGGGTTCACATGTCTATCCCGATCGCTTTTTGTTGTTGTTTCTTTCACGCTATAATGCTCATATGCCGAACCGGAATCCTGCCTAGAAACCCAACACAAAAACCCAATAGTGGAATAATAGTTTTGTAGCACTGTCAAGCTAAATAGTAACCACAGCCAATCTTCTTCGCCAGTCACCTGATATCGTAAAAGCGACGGAGCGTATCCCAAATTAGCTGGGAAGCAAGGTAAGACGTTTGTTATTTGGACTATAATGGAGAACTTTAATGACTTAAATTTCAATATCAACAATCCAATAATGTCGTTTGCAGCAATATGAGCCGCAACATCTGGGAACTGTAATCAAAACGAAAGGAAAGCACATAAAACATGTCAGTGTGAGAGTGCCAACATGCCGACTGCCAAGATAGATTTTTATCCGCTTAATATGGCAATTACCCCAAATAATTACCAAAGGTTGTCATGCTACGTTATCTAGAAAAAATATCCAATGTATCCATTGCCATGCCACAGCCCCGCGTATAAACAAATGCGGGAGTTTGTTGAGATCAGTGACTTAAGCCTCACTGCTGAATAAATATCATAAACTTAGTTAGAGTCGGGCCATGCACTGTTTCAGAACCATGCTGTGATATATTAGGGGGAGAGTCGGTACTACTTAAATAACCCAATAAAATAAACGTCCACAAGTATTTCTATGGGTGGCACTGGAGTAGAGAGATATATAAACTTACACAGTATCATAATGCATCGGGAGACGTGTGATAAAAGGATAACAGGACCACACGTGGGCTGCGGAGGGGAAGGCCCGGACCCGCCACCCGCCACCCGAGGTGTCCTAAGGTCGGGGCGGCCGTGACGGCAGTGTTGTTAGATGGATGACGTCATAAGTACGCCGATTAAAATGCTCATTTCCAATCAATCACATGTGCTTATTTCATCCATTTAACGTCACAAAGTCAACTTAAAACGGGAATTTCTCACACAGCAAGACAATGGTTTTGACAATTGCTGTGACTGTCGCAATCACCCGGACCTAAGGAAGCCCACCGATACGGATTTTTCCGTTAGAAAAGATCGATTAAGGGTCAACGCTTCTTCATATAGCCCCCTTCTCAGACCGGTTCCGGTTTTTTTGTGGTATCGGCTGAAAGGGCTGCGATAAGCCTTGACATTTCAGATTTTAGGTTTCGCATTATTTTTGTAGATTCATTTGATAACAATCACATCTACTGTACATTTTCCCTTGTGCCTCAATACTCTTCCTTCTGCTCCAGAAACACTGCCCTACCAATTTTATACAAAAAAAAATATATGTGCCATTGGTTTCACAGGCAATGCAAGAAAGAGGTCATAAATTCCCACCAGTGTCCACTAGTGCAACTAAATAGGCATTTGTTAACCTAATCCTTACAAATTGTTAAAACATCCACATGATGTGAAATGTGGCTGCTGCTGGAGCCAGCTGTGGCTAAGTTCACATGGAGAGCGACCAAGACCGAAGGAGAATGACGCAGAAAGATAGAGAGAGAGAGAGAGAGAGAGAGAGAGAGAGAGAGAGAGAGAGAGAGAGGAGGGGTGGGCACTGTATAACTCAACTGGAGCCAAATTTTGCTCATTGGAAGGAAGGAAGCCCGGCATGATGTGCTTTAATTTCCCTGTCTCCGCCTGATCTCCTGGTACCTTCCTTCCTTCCTTCCGCACCATCCACCCACGCACCTACCTACCTACCTACCTACCTACCTACCTACCTACCTTTCCTTCCTTCCTTCCTTCCCTCTGTCCTTCCACTCCCTCCCTCTTCCAATTAGATGTCTTCACTTCCTAAATCTTGATCTCTTAAACAGCAGCGGCAGAGTCTTAAGGTCCCGGCTCCCCGGAGGACGCTCGGCCCCACCCAGTTGCTCTCCAGTCTGGCCCACTCTGCCTTTTGTTCTGGGCTGATGAGGTAATGCCTGAACCTTTTTTCTCTGTGGGACCCGGTGCGATGAGAACCTCAGCGGAGGGGCGCCAGAGCTCTTCTCGCACATGAGATCAAGATAGCTGTGGACTTGTTTTCACAGATTGCCCCGCGGGTCTGTGTCTGTGTGGGTGCGCTCATGTGCAAGGGACTGAGAGATACATACACTCACGAGACCCTGTGCACAGCTTGTTATTATGATGATGATGATGATGATGATGATGATGATGATGATGATGATGATGATGATGATAATGGAAATATAATAACACCTTGATTAGCCACTCTTTTGAAAAATACAATTGCGTCAGTGGAATGGAATCCTAAACATACAGGCAGTGTCTTAATTATATCAATACAAGACATGGTTTTGTGGGATTCCGTTAATGAGGACACAGGATTGTGAACTGCATATTACATCTGGGTGATTACTATTGTGTTTTGAATTCGTTTTTTTTGTTGGCTGTTTTATTGTGTCAAAATAATTCTGTACTAATTATTAGTCGTCACCTTTCGGTTAGACTTGTTGGCGGACTAATGCCGTCAGAGAAGTTTAAGGTAAAATAAATACATCTGAGAGTAATGGATCAACTACATGGAAGGTACCTGTGGTAGGCTCTAGGTAAGAGAAAAGAAAAACATGTCCGTGACATATAAAAGTAATTACTGAATTGAGACGAACTTTACAAGGTTCAACTAAAATGCGATCCTGGCCCTGTTTCGCATCAACCTACAGCTGCAGTTACAGGGGCATGGCAATAAAAGAGAAATGGGGCCTGGGTTAGTGCAGTGGCAGTGAAAGAAAGAAAAGGCTTTTCTCAGAAAATGCTCGTGAGACGCAGCATTGTAGACGGGGTGGTAGCGGCGAGAACGCCTGCCGCGCTCTGTCCAATGCCTTTTCGATACAGTAATCATTGGCACGGCGTTTTTACGCGGCCTGTTCACATTGCGACGCGACGCGCTGGCCTGCCTTAGACGCGTAACTTCACTGTCTCGCTATTTAAACACACACCTATCACGGCAGACTGGCAACTTTTGCTGCGCCCGTGTCCTCCACCCCCACATCCCACAAGGCCACTCACTTGGACCCATAAACGCTTGGTAATACATGTACTTCTTGAATGGAGTGTGAAGTCTCTGCCTCAGAGTAATAGGTGTTTTTTCTGTGGCTGCCTATAACATTTCGTCAAGTCTTTGCTGTGGTTTATTTGCTGTGGTTTCTCTCTCCAGAAGGAATTAGCGAGCAGGCTTGCCACACTCACATTTTGCCTGCCTCTGAGGTGACAGATGGCAATGTGGTACAGTGTGTTTCTCTCAAATTGTTATTTCAAAGGCCGCGACGTCTCCGAGTTGCTTCCCTCTTTGACGCAAGAGGCGGGTTTTAATGAACGTAGATGTCAAAATGATGGTGCAATGTAAGCAGCTCATCTTGTCTCGGGGTGGATTTTAATAAGGGTTGGTGCTGCTAGTTCACTCGATCGCTATCACTCAATCTTTGTTATGGTTTCCATAGTCGGTCAAACGGGATTCATCTCGACAGCGGAGGGCTCGTGAAATGAGCGAAATGACGAACAGATGAGATTAAGCGAAGGAATCACTGGATACCCTTCATCCTATCGCCCCCCGTCGAAACTTAAATTTGATAGACTTTGATAGATTAATAGTCTGGCTGGCCGTCTGTCATCTGCACAGTGACACTAAAGGCTGTTCCAGGCCTTGTCATTTCGCCCCTACTTGTTGGGTTTTAAGTTTTGGAGCTGATAGGGCCTAGTGAGCTGTGGAGATAAATACCGCCTCATGCCTATGCTTGCCTCACGAATGAGATAATACATGTTAGCAGGTGATCACTAATTTCATATCGCAGACGCTCAACACATTCAGGAGATGTGAGATTGAACCAGGCGATGGGGATTATATGGGTGTCACGCCTCCCGTCATCTGTAGCACTTGGCAGAAACCTGCCTACTGATGGCTCATCAATTTCGAGGTCTTTGTGTTAGCGGGTGGTCCGCTGACGTGTATGGGTCAACCGAGTTCAACGCTCTCTGCGCACACCACTTCTCCCTAATGGAAGAATGAGGGGCTAACCTAAGCCTGAATCCAGTTTTGAGTGGATTCAATGCACACAACACATAACACTTTAAAGACTAAGGATCCATACGGACACTAACGTCGTATATACTGTACCGACACACAGGATTCTATTGTGATTTTTATGTTGTTATTCTTATGGCATTACTATACTTCATCGGGATTGAGTAACTGTGATTTAGAATAGCACCGCAGGATGGCGGGTCAGGTATTCACCTTAGGCGTAGGGTAAGGCGATATTTGCCAGGTTGGGGCTGCACTGCAGCCAGAGGCATATCTCGATGTCAGCAGTGGCACTGTTTGTTTTGGATACTGTCCCTATTAAATAGACCTCTCCAGCTGCCAACTTTTCTTGACAATTAGTGACATGCAAGAATTTTCCTTGGCACCGTACCAGCAGGTTTTGTTTTTCCAGCCTCAAACCAGAAGGCATCATTTTGTTGCTGGCTTAGCTTTTTCTTTTTTTTTTTTTTTTCTTTCAATCCAGTGCTTATTATAGATGGCTGGTTTGATAACGGAGAGCAATCCAACAGTACAAAGTTTAATCCTGGCTGTAAGTGAATCCTTACACCAGCTCTGCTTCACTGTTTCAATTCCACATAATTCACAACTCAACACACCCAATAAAAAGAGCCATGCTAATGTTTAAAGGGACTGTCTGGAGACAATGGTAATATAAAACCACCAGTTACATGGACGCTGGCATGGTTGCGAACACTGCCGCCGCATATAAAGTGGCTCGTAACCTCTGGGAAGAGTCACTTGGCTCAAGGACTGGCAAAAAGGATGTAGCTTTTGACCAAAGGGCGGAGGGTGGAAACCATGCAGGAATTTAAGTCAGTAAGCTGGCAGGATGGATGGCGGTATACAGTTTAAGGGCAGTGCCCCTGAGAAATCCAAGGGTGACGGTCAGGAAAAGAATGCAGAGGTTGCGCCAGGGAGTCTTGGTGGCGGCGGCCGCTGCTGCGGAGGTTTCCGCACCACAACGGGTAGCAGGCATGTGCATAGCTGGGCCTCCTGGGGGTGGGTGTGACCCGCTACCCCTTTGCCCCGCTATACAATAAAAATCCTCTTGAAACTGAGCGGTGCGGGTATCCTGAGGGACTGTGGCGGAGAACGACGTTGGTTGCTACACGTGAGGTGTAGACATGATGACCGCTGATATTAAATTCATCCCGGCGCGATGAGGGACTAAAGGTAAACTAGGGTTCGAGTCTGGCTACTACAGCTGCTACTTAATGGGATGTTTTGGCATGAACAACATCCCGTTTTGGTCTGGGGAAGTATTATTTCTGTACATAAGAGGGTCTTAAGATTTTATTGGTTCAAAAGATGGATTTGCTGGTGTCAAACCTTGCATCTTAGGTGCAACGAGAGGTAATACATTATTGGGTTAGGGTTACAGAGGCTGTCCACAGTCCAATGTACTCTATGCACAACTGCAAAACTTTGCATAGAAGCACACACAGATCCACCTCTACAAGGAGGTGGATCCCAAAGGCCCAAAGGAGTAATAGGAGCAAAAGTAACTTTTGCAATTTGGTGCCAATTCCACCCTCCTCCGTTGTTTCATATAGAGAAGAGATTGGACTTCAAAGTGTAGTGTAAGGTATAGAGATGAGTCTATAGCCATGTATATGGACTTCAAACACATATCCCTTTGGGGACTTGTATATATGTCTTGTGAAATGATGCTTGACAGTGTGTATAGACCAAACGATCGGAAAGAATTCTCTTTTCCCTTTGACTTACTACTGTACCACTGCCTTCTGCAATAAACTTTTCCACAGTTCATATTTTTTCAGATCTCCTCCCATCCTTGTAAATGTTTTGCGCGGCAGCAGATGAGCGGACACGGGGCTGAACTCGGCCGGGCTCGGGTCAGAGGAACCGAGCTCCGCCGACTTCCCGCCCGGCTGGGCGGAGGGCCGTTCGGCGAGTGACATCAAAGGACGGGCGGGCACGTCCAGACACACCTTCACCGTCAAACCGACCTTTCCCGGATGACCTACGAGGGTTATCAAAGTAAGTTTGGCCATGAGTTATTGTATCGCCGGGAGATCTGACATTGTAACGGCTGGATGACGTCAGCGTGCGGATGCCGCTGCGGGCGTTCAGCGCGCCCAGATAAGAAGGCCCATAATAAAAAACACTGCTAAACATATATTGTTCATGAAGCACCCTGGAAAAGTGTGTGTCAGCATACGATGACTCTGCTATGAACTACTGTAATAGTAACCTGCGGTGTATTGTTATTCCTGATGGATGTGGAACACCACCGGCAGCACTTGACTCATAAATTGAGTTAAAACGTTACGCAGCTCTCTGTCGATTTCACCCTCTCCTCCCGACACCGTGGCCTTAACGCGCAGTTTCAAAAATGGCATATCACCTTACTAAACATTCTCAAACGGTATAATTACAACGTAATTATACGCATTACATCAGGACCAACACGGTGTGTAATTGAAGTCGAACCAGAATAAGTGCAGCTAAATAAGCTTTGCAGTCCTTATCACAACATTAACGCTCTAATTTGATTTACAGTAACTCGATCCCGCCGCGCTGTTTTCTTTTCATCGGCTACAATTGCACACAACTACTCCGTGTACCGCCGCCGACACCCCGACCCCAACCCCAGCCCGGACTCCCTTCCATCTGCTCCTGCGGGGAAGCTGCACCTCCATTCACAAGGTTACGGTAACAAACTTTTGCTAATGCAAACATCCCGTCCACGCGGTCACTTCCTGATCCCGACCTGTGACTAAATCAGCTGCACATTTGCCTTTGAGGGTTTTTGCAGAGCTTGCCGGTGTGGGCGGACAGTGCGCGGAGGCGGCGCGACCGTATCTTCGTCATCTTCACGATAGTCATCGTCTTCATCATCGTGCACGGCGGAATCCTGATCGTCTAAGTGTTGATTGTGGTTTCTGTTTTTTTTCTCAGCTTTTTTTTGGTGCAAATTTAGCAATGCAGTGTAGGTTATTTACATTGGAGTGTGATGAAAAGAAAAATTCAACTCCAATATCTTGTAGCCTCCTCCCGTTGAACGACTCTAACCAGATTAAGTCTGCTTATTATAATAATAATTTTCTAATTGTTTTTGTCATTTTGCCCTATCGTGTCATCGCAGAAAAGATGGAAAAAAAGGGAAGAAAAAAAATACTGTAAGAAAGCCAAAGCCATTTTCATTGAACAAATGGCACATATTCAATTAATTAAGTCAGAGGCAGAACAAAAAAAAAAAGAAATAAAGAGGAAAGTAAGAAATGAAGGATATTCAATGAACTTAAACAGCAACAACGGAGAGAGGGAGAGAGAGAGAGAGGGAGAGAGAGTAGAAAGTGGGAGAAGCGGTGACTGGACGTGAAAGGGCTTTGGCGTAGAGACGACTAAAATCCCCAAAGGATCCTGAGATTTGGCTTCTTTACTGGAGCTGACTTCACACAATGCACCTGAGTACACAGATTTACACACACACACACACACACACACACACACACACACACACACACACACACACGCACGCACACGCACACACGCACACACACGCACGCGCACGCTCAGCCCCCGCTAGTGCGTGTGAACCGGGACATTTAACGCGCTGCCTACTTACATCACTACAGCTGGTGTGGATTTGAAGGAACGCGGCCTACGGCGACACACACACACACACACACACACACACACACACAAACGCGCTGAACCTCCCTTCAAAACCTTCCACTTTTTCTTTGTTATGTTTTTTTGTCCTTTCAAAGCAAAACAAAAAAGGAAAAGGGATCAATAAAGTCGGCGGGGCGGCAGCTGGACGGAGGAGCCGATCTAATGAAAACATCCAGGAGACTGAGATGAAAAGCGGCGTCCATGGAAGATTACTCACCGAGCCGTTTATCTCATCCCAGACATCGTTTTACTCTTTCATTTTTTTTTTTTGCTTAAAAAAAGTGCCACTCCCTGTTAACTTCTGTTCATAGATGTGTTCATACATTTTATTATTTCTCTTCATTTGCACCGTTGAGTCAATTTCTCCAACCGTCTCCAAAAGCCTGATCTTACCGTATCTTAACTTATTTAAACTTTTCTACTTTTCAACGTAATGAAGGAGTTTTGGACTTTTTTTTTCCCTTTAAATAAAGGCCGTTTGGACCGTTTTGAAAAAATAAATAATTATTAAACCGGGAAGTCACGCAGCACACCCCGAGTTTTCCTTGACAACCGTCACCACTCCTAAATTATATCCTTTTCAATTTGCCCGTGGGCCTGGGTGACATCTCGCTGTTATCACTACCCAAATACATGGAACTTCGACTGTCACTTAAAAATGTTGGCATGGCACGTGTCTACGGCTCATGGACAAACCCTCTTTTTCCTCCCTCCGTCCGCCCCTCCGTCCGTCCGTCCGTCCATCCGTCCGGCGTTTTCCACTGCGGGGATGGATGGTCATAATGAGAGTTCCAGTGTCCGGCTATTTTTAAGGCTGGAGACAGGCTGTTATTGCAGTGGAGGTAGCGAGGCCTTTGGGGTGTTGGATTATTCCACAGAGCTGCACTCCAGACTTTATGGGCCTGAAAATAACTGTC
>OMKR01104503.1:0-10320 GCA_900302355.1 Cyttopsis rosea | reverse complement strand
AATACTTTTAAAGAAATATTTACCATTTAAAAACAAAATTGAATAGATTTTAAGATTTTGTTTTTTATTATTAGGTAAGTATTAGGGAAGGTAAATACTATATAATTGGTACAGAGCATAGGTCAGTATTAGGTAGAAATAGCAAAGGATATGAACTTGATGATTCTATGAACTGTTTTGTTTAGGTCAGATAGTAAGGTAAGTGAATGGAATAAATCTAACCAGTACTTTTATATCCACAGAACTTCAGACAGTACAAGGATTTCTTTGGATTTTTTCTTATAAAGTTGGGTTCATTTCGAACAGTGTAGTGAAGTATAAAGGTATCAGGTTCAGCAGTAGGTTTAGGGTTTTGTAACATCAGAAATGTTGACTGATGCAGAGGAACTTGAAGAGACAGAAAACAGACAGCATTTTTATGTTGAATATAAGACCTCATATAACTGAAATGGACGACTATTTAATGGCTTTTAAGGCCTAATTTAGACATTTAAGGACCTTGTCAGGACCTGCAGAGACCCTTGTTAAAAGGGGGAAAACCATCTCAAGACGTTCCTCTCCCGCCGCTCAACCTCTCAGTTCATTTCTCTCTGCATGGCCGCTAGACTACGGCTCGGTACGTTGCTCTTAATCTAATGTTGGAACATTGATTTATGCTGGGTGTCCCGCAAACCATTACGATAATTGCATGATCACTCTATAACATCCTCCCCCGGTGCCCTTGGCAATTCAGCGTTGCCTACCACCCACCTTGCCTGGCTAAGAACCGTAACCACATTATCGTCGGAAATGCGGTTGGAAATACCATCTTTCAGACGTCGCAAATTGATTTCGTACCATTTTCAACCAACTCCCAAAGCCCTTTTGAGTGCGTCTCTGACCTGGGCTGACCACTTGATCAATGAGAGGCTGCTAAGTCTTAACAGGCTGATCGATCAATACATTTTTTTTTTTTACGCAGTGTCATAAGCTCCATGAGCGGAGGCTCCTGTGTCACCTTGTAATCCACCCGATCCAGGTGCTTTCTGGGTGAGGTCATCCCAGAGACGGTGTATTTTTAGCTGCAGCTTCCATGGCCTTGAGTGTGAAAGGTTTGCTTTTAATGGTTCTGTCGATGTCTTTCACCAGAACCTTCATGAAAATTAGGAATCTCATGTCACCACTGAGAGCTAAAGGTCTCCCAATGAATGCCATAGATGCTGAGAAAGTACAAGTACTGTGGACAGATTACACATAGTTGATGTGTAAAGCATGAAATAATAAGGTCAAAGACTAACGAAGATGGAGAAATGCCACGCTGGTAAGAGTAGAAAAAAGAGTGCGTCAAAAAGCTGAACGTAGTTGCGAAAAGCAAATCTCCACATCCACGCTTTTATAATTTGGAACTGAGAAATGCAAGGCGCTCCTTCTTCTCTGACATCATCACCAAAAACAATAATAATGCACGTGCCTTGTTTGCTACTGTCGACAGGCTAACAAACTCTCCTGTGTCAGTAGCCTCTGAACTTCTATCCACCAGGGCCTGCAAGGAATTCTCCTCCTTCACTGACAAAATTCAGAAAATGAGACACGCAGTCAGTGCCTCCATATCAGGTACAGGATATGTGTTCTCCCTGCGTCCACAAAAAATCGATTCAAATACCATGACACTATTTGATCCGATCAATCATAAAAACTTGGAGGACATTAGACAACATCTTGAATCCTCCTCCTGCTGCCTTGATATCCTCCTGACATCCTTCAATCGGTAATGTTAAAAACCACAAACCAAGCCAGAAATCTTGGTGTAGTCATGGACTCTGACCTAAATTTCAACAGCCACATTAAAACAATTACAAAGTCAGCCTACTATCACCTTAAAATATATCAAGGATTAAAGGACTTATGTCTCAGCAGGATTTGGAAAAGCTTGCATCTATCGTCAGTAGACTCGACAACTGTAACGGTGTCTTCACAGGTCTCCCTAAAAAATCCATCAGACAGCTGCAGTTGCTTCAGAACGCTGCTGCTCGAATCCTCACTAAGACCAAGAAAGTGGATCATATCACTCCAGTTCTCAGATCTTTGCACTGACTTGCTGTCTGTCAAATAATGTATTTCAAAATACTGTTGGTTGATAAAGCACTGAATACAAAATGCCAAAATACATTTCTGATCTTCAGCCACATTATGAACCATCTGGACCTCTCAGGTCATCTGGGACAGGTCTGCTTTCTGTCCCCAGAGTCAAAACATGGAGAAGCAGCGTTTTTATGCACCACAAACTGCCAGAAAACTGCAGGTCTACTGCAACTTTCAGTTCTTTTACATCAAGGCTGAAGACTTTTGTAATGGCAAAACTACACCTGCACTGCTTATCCCTATTCACTGTCTGGCTGTTTTACCATATATGGCATAACTTCTAGCTCTCTCTCCTTCAAGGCCAGCGACCCGCGCTCTCGGTACCAGCTATGGACATGACGTCACAGATGATGTCATGGTTACCTTGACTACGAGATTGGGTGTCTGTCTGTAGCTATCACCCCACCCCACCAGAACGTCTTCCCAGCCAATCCCGCCACCTTGCCCCAACCACGTGACTCCTTTGTTCACTTCCCCTTTAAATATTGAACCCGCGCCCACAACAACTCGCACACTCCTGCAGACCTGTGTGTTCTGTATGACCTGTGTCTTTGAGGCCTCAAATAAAAGATCTTATTCCTTTTGAACGACTTACAATACTCACCTCAAATAATTTCCCCAACACTTTTCTGTTTGCCGTTGCCTTTTACTAAACCTAATTTGCGGCTTTTGATTCATTTCTTGCACTGCACTTTAACTTTTATTACTTGATTTTATGCATTCAATTTTTTTAACTTCATGCATTCTATGCATTCTATTGTTATCCTTTTATAATAATAATGTTTCTTTTGCACTTTGTCTTTGATGCACTGTTTCTTTTGCACTTTGCCTTTGAAGTTTTATGTAAATCACTTTGAATTGCCTTGTTGATGTGCTCTACAAATAAACTTGCCTTGCCTTACAATACTCAATATGGAGCTTAAAAAGACAAATTTAAAAATAACACCCCAGTACCTACCTTTCTGTCTGGTGATTTGGTGGCAAAAACCGGCATGCAACAGGCGAGCAGTGGGCACCAGAACGGAGCCGTGGTCTTTCCATTGTCCTCTCCACAGAACCAACCCGGAGTATTTACCTCTCCTAAAAGAGAGAGAGGGTAGAGGAAGATAGAACAAAACCTTTAATCTGTTCTCATCGTGGGCCTTTAACAACTTGTGTTGACACTGAGGATCCCCCCCTTACCACCGTTCCGCTGAGTCTCCCGAGTGGCGGAAAAGCGATGCTAAACAATCCGAGGGAGTTTTCTACTCATCCCGGGTTGAAATGTGAATAGTGTTATTAGCATGTGTGAGTTAACACCCGCCCGAGGCTGGTTCCCCGGTGTGGGAAGCGAGGCCACATACTGTCAACACCGGGCCTCGGCGGTGATTAAACATGTTCTTAATCAACAGTAAAAGTCAGTCCCAGCGTGAGAAAGGAGGCAAGCCGCTGGGTCCGCGGTGAGACGGTGTAAAGCCTGGATCTGGCTGCCACGTGCACGTGCACCATCTGATTTCTCATAGATCTCAGCATTGGAACAGGTGCACCCCAAAATACTCCAAGTAGGCAATTTTGTAAACCATCAATTGCAACTTACAGAAACTAAATGTGTGCACGCAATCAAAACAGCTTGTTGTGATTTGCTCCCTGTGTCTTTGTGAATATGGCCAATCCAAAGCCAGCCAGACGCACATGCTGTACCTGGAAGTTTGTTTCCAAAGCAGTGTCATCACTGATCCAAAAAGAAGCAATGCTTGGTTTGAAAAGCACACACACGGGTTTGTTTATTTATTTCCGAGGCAAGCAGGTACAGTCTGCGGCGCACCTAGGGCCAATTAAAGGAGCTTTCACTGACCCACACTTCAGAGCAAACAGGTTTGAAATCTAATTGTTTGGCCTCGCCGCGTAAACACAAAAACAATTAGGGGGCATTCAGTCATAACAAGCTGGACCACTGAAGCAATTTCTTTAACTATGGAGCTGTGGACCAGAGCAGCAGCCTGTGCAGTGAGATCCCGTTCAACCTCATGAATGAATGTGATGCGCTTCTATTGAGTCCAATATACAACGCAAGTTCTGGATGTGAGGGAAAGGGAACATGACCAAGGACATCATCTATGGACGTCGTTTTAGAAATTTCAATTGCTGCTTTCTTGTGCGGAATGCCACGTGGAAGCTGAAGGACATCTTCAAATAAGGCACGCAGCCAAGCTTATTTGAAGATGTCCTTCTTTATTAATTCCCAGAAATGCTGAAAGACCGGGGGAAAAAATGTATGAAAACTCAACACCTTCATTTAACTGAAGTAGAGTTCTATGGCATGTAATATGCAATTTCTTTAGATGATCCGGATTGATGTCCAATGGATTGGACATCGATGGCCACGTTTACACCATCGATGTCCAATTCATCTATGGCAACGTTGGTCTCTAGCCGAAGACAGTTACTAAACCCAGCGTTTTATCAGCAGATTTATCTCAGAGGCGCGGATGGGTGATCCTAAAGCAGTGTTTCTCAGCCTTTATTCTTCCATGTTACATCTTTTACAATGAAATAATCCCACGGCACACTACTATCCTGTTAACCACAAAAATGTCACAAAATGTCACAAACCCATAGAAATCTGTGCTTATTATTATGGCCTTCCAGTGATGCACGACTCTTTTAAATTACCTGGTCGGGAGTCACTCCATCTAAAGAGTGGAGAGTAGAATAATTACTGAGGACTAAACTAAAAAGTCCATTGCAAAAAGATGCCTAGGCATTTGGCATAATTTATATTGAATGTGACTGATTTACACTTCCACCAAAATAAATAATTTTGACAGAATTGAATGATTCTTGGGGGAATTCCATTCACGACTCAGAGCCGAACCGACTCTTCTGACTCTCGTTCATGGTTCAGGAAGTCCTCCCTCGCTCACCGTGCGTTACACCGACTGAACCAAAGGAACCGAGAGTTGGAAAATTGAATGACTCTTTACTGAGTAACTCGTCAAGAACCGAATCTCAAAAAAGAATCAAAGCTTTCATCACAACTAATAGCTCTGACTTTCAGTGTTAAACTTGATCTTGTCCTACTGAGCAGACCAGAGAGCTGCTATTCTGCTGGAACTGACTAATTAGTGCAGCCTTGCAATTTTGATCCTGCAACACAAGAGCTAGTTTCCATTATTTATGTATTTTGAGTGGAAATTGAAACAATTCCAGGGCACAACTTATAGCACAAAAACACTGTCCTAAAGTCTGAAATGAGTCAGTCCTAGTTTCCAGCTGTGCGGTGTATTAATGCATTGTTTTCCCGCTAGATGGGGTCGGCATCTGGGCGGGCTGTCTCTCTGAGAATCCTTGCCGATATGTAAAGGGTGGAAGGTCACTTATTAAAAGACTTTAATTATGGGCTGATTGCCAGTAAGCGCCGCAGGTAGGGCAGCGGGTCCAGCACTTTCCCTAACACCTGAGCACTCAGCAATTTTCTCCGGATAATTATTCGATTAGCATAAAAACCACTTTGTGCAGGGAAGGATGACTTGTTATTTGGTAGCCGATAAAGGGTATCTGAAGTTTATGTTTTTTCCGGGACTCCAACAAAGAGGATGATAAAAACATTGGGGAGGAGAGAGAGAGAGAGAGAGAGAGAGAGAGAGAGAGAGATGGTTGTGGAAACACAAATTGGGCTTCACCTTCAGCCTTGGCAATGTATTAATGATGATGAATAATGGCTAACGAAGATAAGCACAGAACCAAAGTGAATCAGGCATTAATGGGAGATGGACAGACCACCTCGCCACGAACACCCACCCGTGAACACACACACGCACATGCAGACACTATACACTAGCATATAGAGCCCTATACGCATACGTACATACTCTAGAATCAGATATACTTTTTTTTCTTATCTAATCATGGTCACAACTCTCAGCTATGCGACTTGAAAAATACTCCCTTTATTGATAATAGACAACGTTGCATGGCATATTTTAGTCATAATTATGTTTTTGTATTAAGTCAAAGGAGAGCAGAGTAAGACGACCTTCGTCCCCCACACAGTGAACATTGGGTGGCGGTATATGGACTCTGAGCTTATACAGACAAATAGAAGTATAGAAATCCAAGTACAGTTGATTTGCAACAGAAGGGTACCAGCAAGAGTGAAAGGGAAGGTTTACAAGACGGTAGTGAGACCAGCCATGTTGTATGGTTTGAAGGCGGTGGCACTGACGAAAAGACAGGAGGCGGAGCTGGAGGTGGCAGAGTTGAAGATGCTGAGATTTTCGTTGGGAGTGACAAGGATGGACAGGATCAGGAACGAGTACATCAGAGGGACAGCTCAGGTCAGGCGGTTCAGAGAAGCGAGACTGAGATGGTTTGGACACATACGGAAGAGAGATGCTGGGTATATCGGGAGAAAGACTTCTTATATAATGCTAATAAAGAGCTTCCATGTGGGTGGTTCTCCCTGGGAGTACCATTGATTTCTATGCAAAACACTACAGGTACAGCTCAAAAAATTAGAACATTGTGAAAAAGTTAAGGTAATTTTTGTCATTTCAGAAAGTGAAAATTGGATATATTAGAGACTCATTACATGTAAACCAGAGTATTTCAAGCATTTCTTTATATTAATTTTGAGAATTACGCCTTACAGCTCATGAACACCCAAAATCCAGTATCTCAAATTATTAGAATATTTCAAAAGATCAAGAAAAAAAAGGATTTATAATACAGAAATATCGAATCTCTGAAAAGTATGTTATTTTATGCACTCAATACGTGGTTGGGGCGACCTTTGCATGAATTACTGCATCAATGCGGTGTGGCATGGAGGCAATCAGCCTGTGGCACTGCTGAGGGATTATGGAAGCCCAGGTTGCTTTGATAGCGGCCTTCAGCTCGTCTTTATAGTTGGGTCTGGTGTGTCTCACATTCCTCTTGACAATACCCCATAGATTCTCTATGGGGTTCAGGTCAGGCGAGTTGGCTGGCCAATCAAGCTCAGTAATACCATGGTCAGTAAACCATTTATGAGTAGTTTTGGCAGTGTGGGCAGATGACAAGTCCTGCTGGAAAAGGAAATCAGCATCTCCATAAAGCTCGTCAGCAGACGGAAGCATGAAGTGCTCCAAAATGTCCTGGTAGACGGCTGTGTTGACTTTGGACTTGATAAGACACAGTGGACCAACACCAGCAGATGACATGGTACTGTTTCCACTTCAAGCAACTTGGATTCTGTGCCTCTCCACTCTTCCTCCAGACTCTGGGACCTTGATTTCCAAATGAAATGCAAAATTGACTTTCATCTGAAAAGAGAACTTTGGCCCACCGAGCAACGGTCCAGTTATTTTTCTCCTTAGCCCAGGTAAGACGCTTCTGACGTTGTCTCTGGTTCAGGACTGGCTTGACACTAGGAGTGCGACACTTGTAGCCCATCCTGGACACGGCTGTGCGTGGTGGCTCTTGATGCACTGACTCCAGCCTCAGAATCGGCTTTGCTTGACAATCCTCTCAAGGCTGCGGTCATCCCTGTTGCTTGTGCACCTTTTCCTACCACACCTTTCTCTTCCAGTCAACTTTCCATGAATACGCTTTGATACAGCACTCTGCGAACAGCCAGGCCTTTCAGCAATGACCTTCTGTGGCTTACCCTCCTTGTGGAGGCTGCCAATGACTGTCTTCTGGACAACTGTCAAGTCAGCAGTCTTCTGATTGTGGTTGTGTGTGCTGAACCAGACAGAGATAAAAGCCTCTTTGCAGGTGTTTTGAGGACATCTCTGTGGCCCTCTGTGAAATATTCTAATAATTTGAGATACTGGACTTTGGGTTTTCATGAGCTGTGAGCCGTAATTATCAAAATTAAAATAAAGAAATGCTCAAAACATGTAATGAGTCTAGAATATATACAATTTTCACTTTCTGAAATGTCTGACAAAAAATACTTTTTCACAATATTCAAATTTTTTGAGCTGCACCTGTATAAGGATTATATGAATAAAACTTCATTTAGCTTGGTTGAAACACCTGGAAATTGTCAAGATACCTCCAACCAATCAGAATTGAGCATTCACCCAGGTATAAATAATTAAATACAACTACAACACAGTGCCATTTCTTTGCATACAATGTTAATTAACTGGGATCCCTTAATGGTGGGATTTTACCAGATGAGGCCTGGGGTCAATCCCATCTATCTACACTCAATCCCAGCTCCTGTCACTAAATGAGGACATCATTTTGAGGAGGTGAGAAGAAATGTGCGCGTGGGGTTGGAATACTAAGCAGCAGGATTTAAATCCCCTCCGGTTTCACTATTCCAATCATGCTTATGTTTCAAGTCTTTTGCTGATAAAGATTAATTTGCGCAGCATGACGCTCTATCAACCCCTGTGACACAAAGGGCAAAGATATAGACTAATTAAATACGCTAGTGCAATTGATATTTCCCTTGGATCAATGCAAGTGTGGGATCTGTTAATTAAATCCATGATAATATTTACTCATCATAACCATTTCCCATGTTTGTGCACACTGCGATAGTGAGATTATCTTTGCTGTCTGACAGATTTATTTCAGGGCCAAGGAAAAACTCCTGCAAGTCACAGACCAGAAAATCCTTCGGCCTTTCATTTTGTTGTATTTTGATCAGCCGGATGTTTACATAGCGTTATCGCATGAAGATCTTTTCAGTATTTCCATCAAGTACGTAGACCTACTGTACTGTGTGGATAGCACGAAGAACGGATAGATGTCAAGGGGGATAATTGCGGTCGCCATGGCAGCCAGAGAAGCACAGTTGTTCGGCTAATTGAGGCAAAGCCCTTGGCAGCGCTGAGCCTTCAGCCCACGGAGCTGGATGGTGCCGCGTGGTGGCAAGAATCTGGCAACACAACATGTACACAATACAGGGTTTAATTGTGAAACTATGAAAAAAAAGGAAAAACAAACCAAACGGTTTGTTTTTCCTTTTTTTCCCAACCCCTGTCCCATTAAAAACTGCAAACTCATAAACCCGGGATTACTTAGTGATGGTGAGCATATATTTATTCATATATACTCATATATTCTTGGGATTTAGTGACAAAATGAAAAATAAAACAAATATTTACAAAACAAATAGAAAAGGTTGCTGTTGCAATTCCCTTGAGGGCACATAGGGTGCAGGCCCTATCATAGACCATATTTTCTCTCATAGCTGTTTATACGGTTATCTTTTAAGCAGCCAAATGACCCGAATACCACTTACTGCAAGCCAAATTGGACAAATTGCAATTAATTTGCACCGTGAAAATGCTAATTATCCAGTTTGGCTCACCGTAAATACTGTCCCCGAAATGCTGCAATAAAACTCATCATAACATATAATCTGATGTTTGTTCAGACTGCAATAACATATAAATGAAATATACAGTATGTCTGCAGGTCGAAAGAGCTTCCCGTTTTCCATCAGGACATTTCTCTTGCACCCAGCAGGCTGCAGGTTGCCCCATTTGACTGCAACAAATGGAATTATGTGATTCTAGCTCTTTCTATAGATGACAGGTAATGAAAGGAAATGAAAACGTGGTGTGTGCAACAGTGGGCGAGACAGAAAGCTGCGTTGGGGAAAAGAACATACTCCTTATTACAGCAAGGCCTCGGAACGTAAGAGCGGCAGCAACTGCAGCACAATGCGACTCCTTCTGACTGACACTCCAGCTGCACTTGCTATCCTCCATTAAGCTCATCAAACAACAGCGGCAAACACTGAAGCGTCTCCCACAATGCATTGGGAGCGCCAGAGACTGGTGGAAGTACACATGCAGCGTTGTAGTTAACTCACAAAGTGCTGAAAGGAAGTGTCACGACGGCATGACGAGGTGGCATTTCCGAGAAGCCTCTTTATTGACAAACTCAAGCACTGTTGGAGTGTGTGTGTTGGAGTGTGTGCGTGTTGGAAGTGTGTGTGTTGGAGTGTGGGGTGTTGGAGTGTGGGCATGTTGGAGTGTGTGCGTGTTGGAGTATGTGTGTGTTGGAGTGTGTGCGTGTTGGAGTGTGGGGGTGTTGGAGTGTGTGTGTTGGAGTGTGTGCATGTTGGCGCGTTGAAATGTGTGTGTGTGGACGTGTTGGAGTGTGTGTGTGTGCGTACTGGAGTGTGTGTGTTGCAATATGTGAGTGTTGGAGTGTGTGCGTGTTGGAGTGTGGGGGTGTTGGAGTGTGTGTGTTGGAGTGTGTGCATGTTGG
>OMKR01104501.1:0-10613 GCA_900302355.1 Cyttopsis rosea | reverse complement strand
GCGCTCGCACGGTTCCCGTTCACTGCAGATTATCTCCGCCGTTTCTACGCGTCATGACGTCATGACACATGACGTCATGCAGCCAAAGAAGCCCGAGTTTTACTTTGTTTGTGTGTGAGCGTCTCAGGTCTCTAGGTGGCTTGTCAAGACTAAAATGGAACATAGTCAAGTCAACTATCAAAATATAATTGTATATATAATTTATTTTATATTTTATTATATATATGTATTTATATTATATATTTTACTTTACATCTATTCTTTATATTTAATATTTAATTGAGTTGAATATAATGTAATATATTAATGTGATGTCATTGTAATTGAATCAGACACTGGATCACATGTCACTGTAATGTGATCATGTCCAGCTCAGAACCCTGGACACCAATGAATCAGACCGGTATGCCGGCCTGTCCGCGCATGGCCTGGGGGCCGAGTTTGACCCACGTCGCGTTATATCCGTCGGCGTCGTAGCGAAAAACCCGTTTTACCACGAAGTGGGCGCCTTGTGACATCGTCACCCAATTTGGTAAATCTGTGGCCCGTCGCCCCCCAAAGACTCTTCGCCGGTGCGGGCGTATCCCAGGATAGATTATTAAAACAAATGAATATAATTCCTCGTTTATCTGGATCTCTGGTGACCTTTCAAACAAAGATAAGCGGTGAAGCTCTGAAATGTTCGCACGAGTTGAAGTGAACAAATGTGTCGGAGCCGTTGTTCTGAAGGAAGGTAGTCGCCGAGCGAAGGGGCCGAGCGAAGGGGCCGAGCGAAGGGGCCCAACGTGGTGCGGTAGAGGCCTTTGTGACATCATCGTCCGACACGGTATGTGTGGATGTTTGACCGCTCACAACCGCCAAGCGCGGTCTGGCTCAATGCGCAGACTCTGTGCCGCGATACCGACACGCGCCGGGGTGACCAATGACGAGCCCTGGTTGAAATGGCATTTTCGTTGCGTTTCACGAAAACTCTGAAAACGAATTGGTACAATAGCTGTGACTAAACTGGACCCCGTGCATTGCTGCCTGCAGCTATATTATTTATATAGATATTTGACTGACAATTGTTTCTTTTATTGTCAAATTCTCAAATAATCCTCAAGTAATTCTCAAAATTATCCTCACATTAGGTTGGGGCCCTTTTCAATAGATTCCTCGATTAATGAAGTCATGCTGTCAGTCTCCTGTTGGGATCGGATGCCCAAACTCTCTTTGAATATAATATAAAGACACAGTACAATAATAAAGTGGTATAATAGTAATGGTATAGTAATAGTATAATTAGTATTAGTATTTATAAAGATCCTCAACTACGACTGACTGATAGCCATCTTAGATCCCATTCATTTTCAAGTCACACCACCTGGAGATAAATGAAGATTCAGAATTTAATTATGTGCACATACATGTGACAGTGGATAGTGTAGAGACCCGCTTGTTTCCCCTTAATTTCCTCTGAGAACAATAGGACTATTATTTCAGCACTAACCTGTGTGGACAGCTGCCATAGAACAGGTTCGATTGACCAACCAAACAAACGGACGCCACCCTTCTTTTTTATACACTGGAAAAAAAAACATTGGATAAACTTTAAAAAATGTTCAATATTTTTAGGGTTTGTCAACTTTCAATTGACAAATAAAGGTGTAAATTTTAGTTTGAGAAAACCTCCAGAAATATAGGTTTAACAAACTGAAGAATTTTGTTATGTTGATCCAAGGGCTCCAATCAAATATATTTAACAATAATCACTGTAGTTGGAATAGATATAAATACTGGGTATTTAATCTAAATAAATTCATTTCTAGGTATTTAAATGTGTCCTCAGCTTGTAGTTTTGGTACATTTCAATTGTATTTTGTATATTGTCATTGTTTAAAGTGTTCAAGGGCATTTTGATTGTTGAAATGTTTCACTTATTATTATTATTATTATTTCTATTCTAATTGTGTCTTCTAAACTTGACTCCAAGCCGGTTAGAGGCTCTGTAAATATTTAGTTCACTGTATGACTAAAGCCTGAAGCCAAAATGAGCTCATACTTTTCGATTTTTAATGACTTGACTTCCCACTTCTGGGCCTATGATGTTCCCTGTTAAGGCCATAGGGAAGAAGTTACTATCACTAAAATGAGAGATCATTTTAAACAATAATACCGTATCACAGATTCAAAACTCCATGTCGCAATCAATTTTAGGACCATATAGACTACAGTATGTTGATGTATGATATCAGAGCAGATCTCAAAATAAAGTGATTTCATACCTCATACCATAAGAGAATTAAAAAGAAATCTGCGCTAATTACCAAAGTGCGTGTTGTGGTATGGTGATGAAGGACGTTATGACACCACTGATAAAGTCTCAGAGGGTCAGTTCACATCTCCACTGACCAGAGAGCAGCACAGAGGCTTTCTGTCTTCCCTAATATCCGCAGTTCCGCTCTTTTTATTTTTTTAACCCATTTGTGACGCCATTGGATTCTTGTGTTTGCTTTTTTGCCAAATCAGAGTCTCATTATGAAACCTCATTTATTCTGTGTCCTTGCCAGAGAGTTTGGGGTTGCACGTTTGAAGTGTGAGTTATGCAACGTATTTAAGCACAAGGAAAAAAAACCATTCATAAACAATAATGGTTAAATGGGAATTAGCCCCAGCTCTCATAGAGAACGGTCCTGTATTGATATTTCTTTATAGAGATGTTTGACAGCACTGAGGTGTTTCGCCTTCAAGCATTGGCATGTTGTTCCCAAATTCGCCAGACACCTAATTATCCCTAATTACTGTCTTTGGGACCGTGTGTGTGTGTGTGTGTGTGTGTGTGTGTTTCTCTCTCATTCTCGGTACTGTATATGCAAACACACACACACACACACACATCAATTACACTTTGTGTCTATTCTCTTGGTTCTTCCTGTCCTGGTTTCATCTTTTCTCATCCTCTCCTCAGCATTTAAGTTTACGGAGGACAAGCCCTTTAAACTGTCCTATAAATATGGAACAAATGTATAACTGTGATAAACGCCTTTTCCAAACAAAATTGATTCGATTTGACTTGATTCGACTCACAAACACACACCCGCAAACAAGGACCGAACTGAGAGCGAACCGGTTGTCAAGGTGACGGCATGTGATGGATCACAGTGACAGTCGGAGCAGAAGCAGATATCTGGGTGGATATTCTGGGAAAGGACATAAGAGGCGGCAGATAAAGTACCCCCCTGCCCTTCCCCCCCTGCACTCCGCCCTTCCATCATGTTCCTTATTAGAATGAAGCTGTGTCTGGACGTCCTCCTGCAGTGGAAACCGGAATTAAGTTTTGTTATGAGTTAACACCGGATAAAAATGATAATGTTGTTGAATCTTAAAACACTGCTGAGGATCCTGGCTCTATATGATAAACTATTTCCAAGCCGCCGCATCATTGTCTTCATATCATTGTCTTGATTGCAGCTTGTCCAAGGAATAGACAGGCGCATGTTTTTTGTTTGAACCAGAGACAGAGATTGTGTGTGTGTGCGTGTGTGTGTGTGTGTGTGTGTGTGTGTGTGTGTGTGTGCATCTATGAGGACATGACTGACAAACTAAAATGGAGCAGTGGCTTTGAGAGTTGGGACATGAAAGAGGATTTTGAACATATGGGACGTATCGCACTGAACAGCAGTGCAATACTTCCACTTTAACAGATGTGTTGAAATACAAAAGAATGAAGAAAAAAGGAAGGGAAGAGAAGGGATGAGGGAGAATGTGTCTCTCTCAGTGAGTGAGATAACCATGCTGCCCTTTAGAATACAATGGAAGGAATGCACTTATACTGTAGGTCTGATATGAAGAGCTAGAAAGAGCAGTGGAGGCTTCCTGTCTGTGACAGAGGCTTTCCATGGAACAGGCAGCCATGCTTTAATGTAAAGAGGTACTGCACACTAGAATGATGAGCTGTAAACTGAAATATGCGACTGATGTTCTCTGATGAAACGCATCAATCCTGGTCATAGTATTCTTGACAAATGTGACCAAATCAGTGTTACAGATGGTAAGTGGGGCTCAGCTCGCCATCGGTGTCCAAGTGTGTAACGCTGTCTTTGATACACAGATCATAATAATTCTTGCTTTCTGCTTTCTGTCTCTTCCTCCTCTGCAGCGGAGAAGGTGTCTTCTCTGGGAAAGGACTGGCACAAGTTCTGTCTGAAATGTGAGCGCTGCAACAAGACGCTGAACCCAGGAGGCCACGCTGAGGTGGGTCCACCTGGAGAGCAGTCCACTCCACTGCATTGATGCTGCATACCTGAAATGCAGATACCATCACAACTAAATTCCTCTTTTTTTATTTCTTAATAAAACTAAACTATGTTTTAAACTAAACCTTTATTTTTGGATCATTGGGAGTCAACTGGAGTAATTGATCCCGTATTGAGAGAGAAGCTTCAGCTGGCAGCCACGCAATCGTGCCAAAGTTTTCCATAACATTATGAGGCACCTTCAAGTCGCCAGTATACTCACAAACAGAACTTTTCAAGCAAATGCAAAATGCATGCACTAAAATGCATTTACAATGAGAAATAAACAAGAAGGCAATGGTTTGTTCTTTAAGCTATGAAAGAGAACTATTAACCAGTTCACAAACAGTTTGCCGACCTTCCCCTGGACAAAATTGAGACTTATGAATATAACAAAGGTTCTATGAAACCATAGGATGACCGTCACTGTCAGTAGCAGTGTTACGGTACTTACCGTTGAATACATTCCTTTAGCCTATGTGTCAAGATCTTTATTGAAAAACAGTCATGCCCATGACCCCAGGGGCGGGGACTCGACAAAGGAAGACAGTGACGGTCATCCTGCGGTCTCATAGAACCTTACTTATATTCATAACTCTTGTTCTATTTTGACCTGCGGAGACCATCACTGTCAGCAACAGTGTTACAGTACTTACCATTGGATGACTCGTACCAAAAGGGTCATGAGGAAGGGGGGGCAATCCCATTCTATAGGGCTGCTGCTGCACACTTGGCAGAGGATGCCTGCCAAGTGTGCGCCCTTCTACTGCCACAAGGAAGGCCGTAATAGCGGAAGCATAGAACTTGATGGTGTTGGCTGCCTTTCCCTGGTCCAGCTGGGACTGGAAAAAACTCAGGACTAGTGGAACAGGGCATGAAACAGGATCAATCTGCTTGTCTGCACACTAAGATGAGAACATCTTATCTGAGAGCATAGTTTACCCTCGAGTCTATGGGCCCGAGCATTCCTCAGCATCTCCTGGACTGCCCCATCTAACTCCTGAGCACTGGGCTCAAGATTGGCCAGACCCACAGTTGCAGGGCTGCAGGTTTTGGATGCCTTCTCTGGTCCTGAAAAGGCCCAGTGGGACCACAGCCACTGCTGCTGCTATCATACCCAACAAGCACGGGGAGGCTGACAACTCCAAATACTTGCCCCATTTGAAGCAAATGCCAAGACAAAGCAAATACACTCTCTGTGGTGTGAGGGACGCCAGCATTGACACTGAGTCCAGGGACAGGCCTATAAATGTGACCTGCTGCCTTTGCTCCAGATTGCTCTTTTCCATTTTGAAACCCAGGGACTGGATGTAGTCAGTACCAATTCTGTATCTGCTACTATGCGCCTGCATGACGGGGAGAATCTTGAGCCCCCTCAGCTGGAGGGGTGCCAAAGCCGCTACATTACAGTGGGTAAACACCCTTGGGAATAGTGACAGGCCGAAGAGTAGGGCCTGAAACTGATAGGCCTGGCCCTGGAATGCGAAGTACAGGAAGGGCCAGTGACTGGCCCAAATCGGTATATGAAAATAGGCATCCTTGAAGTGGCCTGAGGTTGATAATGGGTTGGACCCCACAGTCTTTTTCAGGACAATACAATACATTCAATAGCACCCACTCAGCTGTTCTCTTGAGTGCACCTTTGCGATTGCCCCCTTTCGAAGGAGGGTGCCTATCTCCTCGCTGAGAACCTGGCTCTGAACTGGTTCCTTGACCACCGGCATTTGGATCCCAGCGAAATTGGAGTCTATCAATACTCAAAGATAGTCCTCTGCTGCAAGGACTAATGGCCGAGGTTGTGGCTCCCCTCCCAAATCCCCCCAGGGGCATGGGGGACGGGATCCAAGTTCAGCAGCCTCAGTATCCTGGCAAGATTCGGCTCTCAAGACCTCTTCCTACTGCTGAATTATCAGACAACCTGGAGACTAAGTGCTTAGTCTCCAGGTTGTCTCCAGGTTGTCTGATTCATTAGTCTCACAGAGGCATCCACCTCATGGCTACTGCCCAGAGCACTACCTGCCCGCTCCTCTGGAGTGGATCACTGGCTGTCACACCTGTTCACCCTTTCTGTGAGGTCTCTAATGGCAGCAAGCATTTGGGCTTTAGTAGCATCATCAATCCCGCCTTTCCAGGGGCGCCCTAGTTGGCTGCCCCACCCACTCTGGGCCCTTCTTAGGAGATCGCTTACGAGGGTGTTTCTCAGAACCCTGTTCCTTCTGCCTACCCAGCTTTCCCAAAGAGGTGCGACGGGTTGAGGGTCATGCGCATCTAGCCCTTTGAGCCTGCTCACTTCTTGACAGCCCCAAGGCTGTGTCACAAGCGTCATCGACATCCTGCACCAGGTGTGCCACCCCCAGACATGAGGGGCACTCCCTGTGTCCATCCCAACGCTCCAACTCAGTTTCACAAAAACAGCAAACAAACAAACTTAAATGTGTGTTAAACAATCCGAAATGGGATATGTGTTTAACCACCACTACTACAACAATATTGTATACTTAATAACTGCAATAGACCCTAAATGTCTTGCTTAACACTCACACACCATGAAATCAAATAAATCCTGTTTTTTAGTTGATTACCTCAGACTAGACTAGCCCACTGCGAAAACACATGAACTTCTCCAAAGTCCACCACGCATCTTTCATATGTTTGCTCGAGATAGAAAGAAAAAGGTGGAACTGCAATCCTCAGGGACACAAAGGATTACAAACAGCGGTTACTACACAGTGTACACCAATTTCCTACCTGATCGCAGATCTCAGACAACACAGCGAGAAAGGCAAAGAGGATGGTTCACCTGTTCATATAGGTTAGGGTTAGGGTAGGGGTCCCTACCCACGGGGTCATGGGCATGACTTTTTTTCAATAAAGAACTCAACACATAGGCTAAAGGAATGTATTCAATGGTAAGTACCGTAACACTGTTACTGACAGTGTCGGTCTCCGCGGGTCGAAATAGAAGTTTATACTATGTGATTCCTGACTCTCATCTCTGTCCGTCTCTTCTGCTTCCACAGCACGACGGGACGCCTTACTGCCACAAGCCCTGCTATGCTGCCCTCTACGGACCAAAAGGTTCTGCTTCCTGTCATTCAACCTAGCCCAGCATGGAAACAAAACATTATAATGTTACACATTAATATTTACAGTATATCATAAACATTAGACATTACTGTACACGTGCCTATAATTTAAAAGGTTGCATCTGTGACATTTTTACTGCTTCAAACCACAAAAAGACTATTAGGAAAGTCCTGGAAAGGGTTACGATAAAGTTTTGCAGACCCCATTGAAATTCTCGCTCCTCACCGATAGTGTCAGTTCTTACTGATACAACCTTGAACTGCATCCTCTAAAAGCTGCGTGTGGAGTCGAAAATGCTATTCAAGAGGCTGGGACGACTGTCTTGTTATAGGTGTGAACATCGGGGGTGCAGGTTCCTACGTATACGATGCCCCTGCCAACGAAGCCCCTGCCAGCGTTTCCATGGAAACAGATGCCAAACCCGAGGAGGCGAGAAAAGCCCCCATTCGGGGCCCAGTGAAGGGTAAGAGAGAGTGGGAGGAATTTTGAAGAAATAAAAGAAAATGACAAATCCTTAGGAGAATAAGGCTCTTTGAGCAACTTTTTTTGTTTTACTGACAAAAATAAAAGAGGGAGAAAAGAAAATATATAATGTACAAGAGAAGCAGGCGAAAATAAAGCAATTATGAATAATCATGATCATAACAATGACATATGTCTTATTATAATAGCCCCAATAATAACAATGAATCACTAAAGAAAGAAGAAAAATAAGACGCTATTGTGCAGATTAGAGAACGTGTGTGTGTGTGTGTGTTCAGGATGTGGATCTATTCCACAGCTTCACATGCTAGATCTGGCACTTAGGGAATCATCCGCAGTGTGAATCCAGCTGCTGCTTCCCTAATTCCCTAATCTGTGTGTTTCTCCTGCAGCCGCCAGCTTCACGTCTTTCTCCGGAGGACCTAATGTGTGTCCCAGGTGCAACAAGACGGTGTATTTTGGTGAGTAATGTTCTTCACGCTCCTTTGGATGAGTGCCTGACTACTATACAGTATATTAAATATATACAGTATATATGAGAATAGTGGGTGTTAGGATGCCAGTGTGAGGAGAGGGTGTTTCCATGGTGATGAATTCACTTTGTGTGTGTGTGTGTGTGTGTGTGTGTGTGTGTGTGTGTGTGTGTGTGTGTGTGTGTGTGTGTGCAGCTGAAAAAGTGTCATCCCTTGGAAAGAACTGGCATCGTCCGTGTCTTCGCTGCGAGAGATGCAGCAAGACCCTGGCCGCTGGCAGCCACGCAGAGGTAACACATGATGTTTATCAACTAGTAGCAGCCGTGCACGTTTAATTTGCGTGTGCACATACACGTCAGATACAAGACGTGTTGTTTGACGTCACTGTGATGTTAAATACATTGTTGTAAAATGTTTCCGTTCCTCTTTTTTTTAACCTAGTTTCAAAACGTCTTAAAATGTCTTAAATTCAGTTTTACAAATATACCTTCATTAGTCATTACATAGTATTACATTTGAATTTGAAATGAGGTCTTCATTTCAACAGAAACATTTATCCATATATTTATTTTTTTTGTGAAAATTAGTCAAGGTCTTCTGCATTTTCTGATATTATAAAACCCTATAATTCTACCACTAAAGCTAATACTTGAGAGACAATTTGTCCAAATATCAGTCTTAGAAAAACTCTTAGATGTTTTAGAAATGTGTCTTGACAGGTCTTAAAAAGAATTACATTTAACAATGATAAATGCAGACTGTTATATATTATAACCCTGTTATAGCAAATTATGAACGTCATAAATAATACGCATTCATATGCATTCATCCATGATGCTTTCATTGAGTATGTTAAAGTGAAGTATCCCAGAATGATACAAAAAGTTCATATTTAAAATTAACGTATTTGACCAATATGTTAAGTTTTAAAAGTATTTATGAAACATTATGAAAGCTCTTATTTTCAATTATAAATAATTGATGATACTACGAGTGTCACGAAAAATGATATGTACTGTGATGATGTGTTTTGTTCCGTTTTCTATGACATCATCATCAGAGAAAGTCTAATAAATAATAACCAATAACTTGACCTAGTTTTCAACAGCAGTTTTCTGTCTGTGCTCATGTGTTTCTGTTCTCTTCCAGCACGATGGACAGCCGTACTGCCATAAACCCTGCTACGCCGTCCTGTTTGGGCCCAAGGGTACCGGAATTAAATTCTAATTAAATTTTAATTAATATTAATTAATTCAACATATATATCAGTCAGACTGAACAGGAAATGTCATCTTATTCTATTGGTAGTGTGATGTAATAAAACCGAAACTGCATGAGTCGGTCTCACTGTGGTAATTTGAGATAAACCTGTTCCAAGTAATAAGACGCCAAGTTCATGTGTCATGAAGGAATTAGGGGCTGGATGACGTCCTTGGAGGAATCATGCTTTACACCGCTCGACGAATCGCACTATTCATATCACACTATTCAACACTATTCCAGGCAGCACTCCAGTGGTGATAATCCTGCTTTTGGAAGACCCATGTGTAAACCCAAATGTAAGACGGTATAAATCCTCCTCAAGACCTGGATTTAAGGAGAATTGGATGCCTTAGATAGATGTTGAGGTATACATTGAATATCTACCAGCTCTGTTCCGGAGCTCTGAAATAAGAATAAGATCATAAAAAGATTAGGACTGAGTGCGATATTGACTAAATCAAATATCATAATATTTTTGGACGAATATCTCAATATCAATAATAATCTGGCGATATTTTGGGGGAAGACTATTGGTGTTTTCATAAGATATTTACACACAATAAATATTTGACAAAAAAATAATTGGTAATGGTGATATTATGACCATTCAGTATTTCATAATGAACAGTCCATGAAGTTCAGAAAAGTGCATAACTTTCCTGCAATGCGGCCTTAAAGACAACATTCGTACATCACAATACTAGGACAACCACAATCCCAGACGATGTCGAGTCTCAAATCACGGTATCGATATTATATGGATACATCGAGCCCAAATACAGTCACATTTAGTGCCAAAGTCATAGTTGGCGAGGGGGGGTATGCTATAAGAAGGGAGTATATTCTATTTTCCTATTTTACTTAACGGGCAGCAGCGGGGCTGAGGAGGTGGGGGCCGTTGAGTGGGGACCTTTACCGTAACGACACAGCGGTAATAACCCTTAAACCGGCACCGGCATATTTGACGACACCATGTTGAAGACCTCGCCTTGCGCTCTGTTCCAGGTGTCAACACCGGAGGTGTCGGAAGCTA
>OMKR01104497.1:15147-42731 GCA_900302355.1 Cyttopsis rosea | reverse complement strand
CCCGCACAATTGTCATATCCTGGAGGCGTGTCTTGCTGAAATTAAACAGTGGATGTCTTACAATTTCTTGCTTCTAAACTCAGAGAAAACTGAGATGCTGGATATTGGTCCTGCCAGACACAGGCACCTGTTTATGGATACTACTCTGGACTTTGACAACTGTACTATTACCCAAAGTAACTCAGCAAAGAATTTGGGAGTTATATTTGACCCCACTCTCTCTTTTCAACTGCATATTAAGAACATTACCAGAACTGCATTTTTTCATCTTCGCAATATTGCCAAGATACGGCCCATTCTATCTATGAGTGATGCAGAGACCATAGTTCATGCATTTGTAACATCGCCCCTAGATTATTGTAATGTGTTGATCTCTGGCCTTCTGATGTCTAGTACGAAAAGCCTCCAGTTAGTGCAGAACACTGCGGCAAGAATCTTGACTAGGACTAGAAAGTTTGACCATATTACCCCTATACTGGCCACCTTGTTTACCTCAGATGTGACTTTAAGGTTTTGCTACTTACCTAAAAAATATTACACGGTTTAGCACCTTCCTATTTCACAGACTTACTGGTACCTTATGTATCATCTCGAGCCCTACGCTCACAACATGATGGTCTCCTAGAGATTCCAAGATTTATAAAGTACAATTTAAATAAATTTAAAATAAATTAAAATTTTAAAAGTCCGCAGGCTCCAGAGTATTCTCACTCTGGAATGCCCTACCTGCGGGAATCAGAGCTGCTACTTCTGTAGAAATGTTTAAATAAATTTAAAATAAATTATAATTTTAAAAGTCCGCAGGCTCCAGAGTATTCTCACTCTGGAATGCCCTACCTGCGGGAATCAGAGCTGCTACTTCTGTAGAAATGTTTAAATCTAGACGTAAGACTCATTTTTACAGCCTTGCATTTGATCAACCACACCTGCCCTGTTAGCTTACCTCGCACCTTAGCACTGGTACTTGGCGTCTGTTTGTTGGCCCCTCGTATTCTGCCGCTCTCTTTGTGTCTCTTCCACAGTCACTTGCTGTGGAGGAGGAGCCCTGGAGGCATCTACCTGACCTGGAAGCATCTATCTGACCTGGAGTCCTGGAGGCATCTACCTGCGGTGCCCTGCTCCAGCTAATGGACTCTCATATCATCTAACTCTAACATTGTATAGTACATACAGTATATAGTTAGTATATACATACAATAACCTATGATTTGAATGTTGCCTGTGTTGTATGTAAGTTGATGTGTATGATTCATAATTATGTTGCCCACTGGGCATCCATTGCAGCCTGGTCATCCTGGAAGGGGGACTCCTCCTTCTGTACTTCCCCAGGTTTCTTCCTTTTCCCAAAGGGTTTTTGGGAGTATTTCCTGGCCCGGTTGGAGGTTGAGACCAAGGGGATGTCCCTGATCTCTTAGCGAAATGTGGGTCTGTGAAGCCCTTTGAGACTGTATTGTGATTAAGGGCTATATAAATAAATTTGATTTGATTTGATTTGAGAGAGAGGCCATCGCTGACTGCTAAGCTAAGTAACTACCAGATATGAATATCGTGTAAACAACTGTGGGATTTGTGAAAAAGTCGCTAAAAGGAGAGAGCCATGAGTGCTTGCTTGAGCAGAACTACTGTAGGTTTAAATGTATAGCAGGTAATTAGCTGCTGTAATGAACAATATAGCCAAATTTACTTTGTACAGCAGCAAAAATGCTACCAATAACACAGAAATGCTGGCAACCACAAATGAAACAATACATTTACCACAGTATGTCACCACGTCTAGATGAGTGCAAAGCCATACAAGAAGGTTGCTGGTAAATACAATTTGCTGTGACTGGGTGTGACGAGGTAGAAATCAGAAATACTTGGTTTGTTTGTCGTTCGTCAGAAAGCTTAGAGCTTTCACAACAGATGAGAAGTTCTATGGCTGCTTTCATATCATGTAGCCTATGCATGTAGCCATGATTTACAATCAGTTCAATGTAGGTTATAGAATTAGGCCTCAAGGCACACTGTAATTGTGACAAGTTGTTTATTGATGGATAAACAATAACAATTTTCCTATCCTTTTGTTTCAGTTATGAACATAATGCTCGGGGTCCATCTGAATCGACCCCATTCAAGCGTGGGTCCTCAGCGTGCCCTTCCCCCATCAATATCCAGCATTGGAAATTAATCTGGAAGGTAAGCCTCCATGTTGAACTGCTGATAGTAAATCTTTGCACTATTGACCTTTAGAATTTCACTGTAAAATACACACAGTGTTACTTTGTGAAACTATGCTCTCTATCTCCAAAATTAATATGGCTCCCTATCTGCTTCCTTCTCAGGTGTGATGTCTTTTCAGACATTGGTTTTGTTGGGGATAACAAAGAAGTGGTCTTGCAAGAAAGGTAAACAAAAGATGTATGTTGTATGCTTTATTTCACACTGCACTCAACATTACTTACTGTAATTGAGTAGTACATTATGTAATGTTTAGTATTATTGTGTCAGTGTTTCTCATTTGTATCTGTATTGACATGCAGCATACATTCTATGGGGATTGAGGAGGATGTGGAGATGATGAGGACAAAGTAAATTCCCTATTGAACAATGTGTAAGTGTGCATTTCCTTGTTGTGTTCTCAGTTATTATTACAATATGGAATACATACGATTATTACTTCCTTGATCTTGTGTTTTCCAGAATTGATTGGGGAGAAGATTCAAGGGGTCCTTTTCATGACCAGAGAAGCCCAAGTTCACAAGGGCCTGATGATCTTTCCGAGCTTTGTGACCAAGAGGATGACGGGACGGGGGCAGCTCGGATGAACATTACGTTCCTGTATACGGTATGTGTCAGTGGCTCTCTGTGTCTCTTCGACAAGCAGGTGATTGCTTAACATTCATCATCAGTTAGATATAGTCAATACTTGCACAAGGGCTGTTAATCATTAGAGGATAGTTGTTTAATAGAAGCACTTGCTCACAATCAGCATGTTGCATGCTTGGCTTGCACAGGCCCGTAAACCTCAGCCATGCTTTTAGTTGTATTGGTCACAAAGGTTCCCTGATTGCTTCAAGGTGCTTCATTTTCATATTCCAACATTTTCATCTATTCTTGATGTTGAATGTACAAGGTTCACATCACAGCTGGCTAAAACATGTGATTGTTGCATTTTCTCACAGAACTGGAGGTGCTCTGCAGGGACAAATTGACATTGAGACCCTCACTTTAATTTACGTCTAACAAACTGTGCACGACACTCCACATGATGACGAGCCAATGCCTGATGTGCCATCATTCCCCCAACACCTCAAAGTCTTATGTGAGGAAGATATTATTGGACAGAATGCATCCATAGCATATGCGGGTAACTTGATGCAACTGGCCAAGTACCTCCAACTCCCCATCACCTGGTACACCTGGACTGGCCCTGTATTAGGCGTGCAATGTGACGGTGTATCACAATTTGATGTCAGCATTCACCCAAGGGGAACAGCATCGGTTTTGGAATGGGTAAGACAACTGTAAAACATTTTTACAGCACTCTTGTCTCACTCATAACAGTGGACAGTTAGGGATTTTGAGGTGGGTATTCTAGGACTATTACATGTGCTGTGCATACTCACTCAATTGACTAAAACATACCCCCTTTATTCAAAGGAATGTCCCCAGGGCCACACCCTTTGGAAGTGGCACTCTCAGCCCACATTCAAGTTCGGCGTGCAGGCAGGAGATTTCATGCTGTCCATGCTCTTCTGTTTAAATTAATGAACATGGGAGTTGTGGCCCACAACATGGGCTGCGCTGTCCAAGATGAGTACTGTGTGGACAATATCAAAGACTTCTGGAACGAAGAGAGGGGCGAGATCATCGACAGGCTATGCTCTAAAGACCATGTTGTAGCTCTTGGAGATGGAAGGATGGATTCAGCTCAAACAATTTTAATATCGTGAAAAGGTTCAGTATTTTTTGTCAGTCATTTCAGAAAGTGAAAATTGTATATACAGTATTCTAGACTCATTACAATCAGAGTATTTCAAGAATTTCTTTATTTTCATTTTGATAATTACGCCTTACAGCTCATGAAAACCCAAAATCCAGTATCTCAATATTAGAATATTTCAAAAGATCAATAAAAAAAGGATTTATAATACAGAAATATCGAACCTCTGAAAAGTATGTTCTTTTTTGCACTCAATACTTGGTTGGGGCTCCCTTTGCACAAATTACTGCATCAATGTGGCGTGGCATGGAGGCAATCAGCCTGTGGCACTGCTGAGGGGTTATGGGAGCCGAGGTTAATTTGATAGCGGCCTTCAGCTCGTCTTTATTGTTGGGTCTGGTGTGTCTCATCTTCCTCTTGACAATACCCCATAGATTCTCTGTGGGCTTCAGGTCAGGCGAGTTGGCTGGCCAATCAAGCTCAGTAATACCATGGTCAGTAAACCATTTACAAGTAGTTTTGACAGTGTGGGCAGATGCCAAGTTCTGCTAGAAAAGGAAATCAGCATCTCCATGAAGTTCGTCAGCAGACGGAAGCTCCTGGTCGACGGCTGCATTGACTTTGGACTTGATAAGACACAGTGGACCAACACCAGCAGATGACATGGTGCCCCAAATCATCACTGACTGTGGAAACTTCACGCTGGACTTCAAGCAAGTTGGATTCTGTGCCTCTCCACTCTTTTTTCAGACTCTGGGACCTTGATTTCCAAATGAAATGCAAAATTTACTTTCATCTGAAAAAAAGACTTTGGACCACAGCGCAACGGTCCAGTTCTTTTTCTCTTTAGCCCAGGTAAGATGCTTCTGACATTGTCTCTCGTTCAGGAGTGGCTTGACACTAGGAGTGCGACACTTGTAGCCCATTTCCTGGACATGTCTGTGCACGGTGGCTCTTGATGCACTGACTCCAGCCTCAGTCCACTCCTTGTGAAGCTCCCGCACGTTCTTGAATCAGCTTTGCTTGACAATCCTCTCAAAGCTGCGGTCATCGTTGTTACTTGTGCACCATTTCCTATCAAACCTTTCCCTTCCAGTCAACTTTCCATGAATATGCTTTGATACAGCAAGTGTCTGCAACTGTCAAGTCAGCAGTCTTCCCCATGATTGTGGTTGTGTGTGCTGAACTAGACTGAGAAATTAAAGGCTCCTTGCAGGTGTTTTGAGTTAATTAGCTGATTACAGCAATTCTCATAACTATGTGGGCATGTTCAGGGGTCCTTGATTGACATCTCTGTGGCCCTCCGTGAAATATTCTAATATTTTGAGATACTAGATTTTGGGTTTTCATGAGCTGTTTAATTATCAAAATTAAAATAAAGAAATGCTCAAAATACTCTAGTTTACATGTAATGAGAATATATACAATTTTCACTTTCTATAATGACAAAAAATACTGAACTTTTTCACGATATTCAAATTTTTTGAGCTGCACCTGTAGTACTCCTGCCTACATTATGCCCCTTACAACACAGTCTGTGTAAATCTGTTGTCAATTGCCTGCAACATACATTTCTGAATCTGTTTTTTTAGGCCATTGTGCACAGCACTGCACATCAGTTCAGCACATCATCAACATCGTCACCATTGACAAGTGAGAGACGAATCACAGCTCTGTGCTGATGGAGAAGGAGGCCTTCATACGAATACTGAAGTCCTACCCAAGATTTCACTGAAGGAAATCTGCACAGATGGTTATGTTCAAATCCGTGCCCTAATGCGTAAGTAAATTGTAATTTGTACACCATAATTTTTCATAAACAAATGCAGCCAAAAGCTTGACAAAAAAGCTTAATATTCTAAGAGCACATCTGGAACATTTTTTATTTTTGGCTTGTTAGATTCTCACGACTTGGGTTGTTGAATATTTATTATGTTGAATCACTACTTTCATTATGCAAATTGATGATGACCATGGTAGTATTTCAGAACAATAAATATTATTTGTGCTATGTGTTATAAATTGTTCAATATAATGATATACATACAAGTTATTTCAATTTTGGTTGTTTTTGAATTTATACAGGCAGGAATGATGAAGGATCAATCAGAGATCCTGCCGTGGATGAAGGACATCACTGCCCACTTCTGGTACTGCTGCAAGGAGACCCAAAACTATGAGCAGTTCATGGTAGCTTTTGAACAATTTTACTTCATGCATGCATCGGTCAAATTTTGTATGACAATTGATACCAATTGTCACATATTGTTATTACGGCGTTGTGACAGTTTCGCCTGCCACACGCCACCCAAGTGGCTTTTCCAGGGATCTCCAACACAGGGACACAGGCAATGATGTTGCAAACAAACAACTATAATTGCAGAGATAGCAAGATGTTGCAAACCGGGAGCAGATGGAATATGTGTTGTCATGACAAGGGCTCCCTCCTGTGTGTAGGGATGGGTGATTTTAACCTGTTGCTCATCAACACCTCTGATGAGCAACAGGTGCGCAGCCAGTCCTGATCCTGGGCCCAATTTACTAGACCCAAGACCAGTTGGCTGCTTAAATCACACCACCCCCACACCACAGGCGCATTACACTCTGTTGAACTATGAAGCATTATGCAGTGTTTTCACTTCACTTTGCATTAGTAATGACTATTTGACAAAACATGACAAAAAATAGTCTATTATGGTGCCACAGTTATAATGACAGTCAAAACTCCATAATATGTGCATGTGCTTTCAGGGCCTCTGGTGTGGAGTTGTTTGCCATGTCTCCGGTAGGCATGAATGGGCATTTGGGAAATGCTCACAAGCCAATGTCTGAAGAAGCAGAAGAAATTGATTGCTCCTCATTCTAGTGCACATGTGGCTCTCACAGAGATTGTCCTGGTTCCTAAATAGATATTATGTGGCCAAATCACACAATATGGATGAATTGCAGTATCTATATAGTCTATTTTGTCAATTATGGTAAGGTTCTTGATCATGTATAGATCATTTATAACAATGTGTGATTGGAATAGGTCAACCTCGGATTTAGAGGGATTTCACAAGCACGTGTTGATGTATGCCAGCAAACACTATTCCTTCGATCCCCCTGCTCATGAACCAAGAACCTTGTTGGCTGCATTGGACCAGTGGCGATTCTAGGGGTTGGCCCTGTGGCCACCATAGATGTGATAGGTAGTTGGTCAAGTTCATCAACACAAGAAGGTGGGACAAATGCTGGTCAATCAATGATGACTGTTGATCTGCTGATACAGGGCTAGTTTGCCATTTCCAAATACTACAGTAATGGTAGGACTGAGGCCGTGAGAGCTGATCTCTGGTCAGTGCGAGCACAGGGGCGGGACCGCTCGTGCATGCACATGCTCTGGCTCCGCTCCACTCCCACTCCTCCCTCCGCGGAGTAGTGATGTGCGATACCACTCATTTCCTTTCCAATCCGATACCAAGTAAAATCCAGGCTGGTATCACCGATACCGATACTTTGTACAAAAAAAATGAGGGAAAAGCGAAGGGTCCAGACACCAGAGACTGATGGAGAAGGCAGGGCATGGTGCTTTTATTAACAACAAAGCAAAGGTGATCAAAAAATATACAGCAATACATACACCCAATAAACAGTGTGCAGTTTAGCACATTCAGAAAATGTTTGACTCATCTGTTTTAAAAAACATTACACATTCACATCACTTTTATTTAGAAACAGCATGTTAATCAGGCTCCCTTCAAAATATCTGCCTCTGGTCTGGATATTTGCATTTTTATACATGTGCAATAAAATGGATATAAAGTTATTATACAGGTCATGTTCTGGTTCTATTTTAAATTCATGCATACTTCTTGCAAATCTTTACGTAAGCTTGCAACATTGGTGTTCATTCTTTTAACCTTGTCTGCTCTGACAAGTCACTCTTCCCTAGGGGGCAGAGGGCTGTGTTCACAGCTTCATTCTGCTCATAGAGCCTCTTCAGCATGTAGAAGACAGAATTCCAATGGGTATATACTGACTGAATCAGCTTGTGTTCTGCCATTTTCAACTGCTGTTGAACTGCCCTCAGCTTCTCGGTGGCCTTTGTGCTGTGGTGAAAAAAGGAGACAATCATACTGCATTTTTCCGGGACCTGCATCACTTGAGGGACAGCTTTTACAACTAAATTGAATGTATGTGCAAAACAAGGGTAATGCCTCCACCCTGCCTTGTGCACTGCAGCAACCATATTCGCCCTATTGTCTGTCACCACTGCCACCACCTTTTCAGTTATGACCCATTCATCCATGATTGTTTAAGCTCTGAACTGGTAATATCAGCTGTATGCTGCCCATGGAAAGAGTGGGTTTCCAAAACAAATTCTCTCATTTGCCAGTTTTGAATGACATGACATGTTACAGTCAAGTATGCCTCTGACATTGAAGTCCACATATCAGTGTGTCATATCAGTAAGTAAGACACTGCAGCATTTTGCAAAGTTTCCCTTCCTTTGTCTTTGCACTCATCAAACATATTTACCAAATGAGTCACCGTCATTTTTTTTCTGCCTGGAGGCTTATATCTTGGGTCAAGAGCTCTCACAAATCCCTGGAATCTTCCACTATGGACAGAGGCTGGAGGTCCCTCACAATCATCTCTCCCAGGCATCTTGTGAGTGTTGCTGCCCTTGGTGAATCATCTACAAACAATACAGGGCAAACCGATCAATCGAGCTACACTGCACTGTATGCTAAATATAATTTAGCTTAAGCTATGTATGCAGCCTTTCAAAACACACTAGTACTGTAGAAGAGAGGAATCGACAGGATACATAGGCTTGCTGTTTTACATAGAATGCTGTGTTATTACATTTGAAATAAATAATGCGGGAAAATATATAATGAAATAAATAAATACCATAATAAATGCATAAATTTCTCAATACCGACATTTTGAAATAATCTGTCAGCTGTCAGTCAAAACAAATGAGACTGGGTCAGTGAACATGATTGATTGTTGCTTATAGACTAAATCATTTAAAATGGACACAAGTAGCATTTAAATATACAGAATACTGGCAATAAAACAGCCACTTCCGCATCATGGCTTGAAAATAATAATACAACTGAGAAAAATTGTATTGAATTGATGTGACACAAATCTCACTCACGCTGAACTCAAAAGTTGCAGCCTTGGGCCATTCAGAAAGCATTTTATCTTACTACTAGTACTCCTAAAGAGCACTAACTACAGTAAGATGCTTTGTGAATACGGGCCCTGATCTTTATATAGCTACTGTATTTATTGTGGCATTTATTTATTTCATTACTTCATGATAACCATATTTTGTGTATTTATTTCACTAGCATATTTATTTTACACTATATCAATTTGAATAAAACGGCATTCTGTACTTCTAACAATGCGGGGAACTCCCGTTCTTTGAACACTTTCACTGACCAACATTTATCGTTAACAACGGCAGATGTCTCACAGTGCCTCAGAGTCATGCCCTGCACATAGCAAATGTCCATTGGATAAATTGTATTCGGGGCAGGCCAGACATGATGTGGTCCAAGTTTGATGGACATTGGATCATATCTGTAGGAGGAGTTAGGAAAAAAACATTTTGGACAAAATTCAAAACAGCGTAAACTCTATCATGACGCAAATGGGCGGCACTATGCATAATATTGGCATGACCCAAAGAATCCATGGATGCAAGAATTTCATTTCTACAACTAGCGGTTAAGAAGTTATTATACAAAACCTAAAAGTCGTTGTTATCGTGCCACCATCTGGCTGATGAATCCCGTTCTTTGTTGTGTTGTGTTTCCTAGTTTCAGAACATGTTGAACCCACATGCAGACAGCCCCTCAGGATCAACTTTTTCTTTTTTAAGTTTTTTTCTCCTTTATTTGCAGGACACTAGTTTGACAGGAAAGTGGGCATTTTCAGCCAGAGAATGGCTAGGAGAAAAATAATAAATATAGCTGCAGGCATCAATGCATGGGCTCCAGGTTAGTGTGGTCATGTGTGATGAAAGAATGTATCCCTATTTGTAATACTGAAGAATTTATTAGGGTTAGGATTATAACTAACTACAATTCAAGATGACATATAACCAAATAAATTGTCTTTGGTAGGTGAATCCAAACAGGACCAACCTAGTTTGGGCCGGTTGTCTTGTGTTTGGAAACTTGGCCTTGCTCAAAGAGGCATAGAACTCAGACAGAGTGGATGTCTCAAACTTGTCTTTAAGCGTAAAGTCGCAGAAACATAGATACTTTATATTTGCTAATGTTTTGACAGCAATCACCACTGGAAACAGCTAAAGATATGCTGAAATGCGTGTTGGTACCAGCAGGGTATGCAGAGACAATGGCCGGAGGATGGCTGGAGAAACTGATTATCCCAAGTGCTATAATTCTGATCATTTAGATCATGTAATAATAATAATAATAATAATAATAATAATAATAATAATAATAATAATAATAATTATAATTATAATAATAATAATAATGTAATATCTAATATATTGTGATTATAATATAGCAATTTATAATATAATCGTAATATAATTCAGGCTGAACAGGGTGTAGGCGAGCTAGCCAGGAGGTGGTGCCATCTCTGGGCCGCCCCATTGGGTTCACCAATCAATCTAATGACAAAAGGTGAGCAGAGCCATTTCATGAAATCTGTATTAGTTCATTGGCTGGTTGATCCTGTGTTCAGACGTGGTCCGGTAGATTGTGTATCGCCTGTAAACAAATTCTAGAATCTGGTGACGTAGTCTTATAAATTAATTAATTTATTAATTTAAATAGAGGAAAAACATACGTATGTGTGACATACAATGGGGAAAAGGGGTACCCACTTGTGAGACATTTTCAGGAGTCTCCATTGTAAAATATCAGATGTAACAGTAATGGTAGAATTTCAAATTCTAAAGCTATATATTTAGGACTGAAAATCGCTTGGCCGCAGAGGGCTTGAAGCGCGTAGAACTGTGAAAAGGTACTCCGCTATAGGAGGTGTAAAGTTAGAATCACGCTCAAAATTGATATTGTGAATGTGTGAAATCGTATGACCGTGTTGTGTTGAAGACAAAGGAGTGAAAGTGTGAACAGGAAGTGGTTGTGGCGAGAGCTAGAGACAGAGGGATGGAATCCAGGAAGTGCAGCTGGCAGTGTGATTGTGATGTCAGAGACAGATGTAGTAATTGACTGTAATACTTACGTGAGTGACTGAACAGACTGACCATTGACAGAATCTAGTAGACGACTCAGAAAAAGTTTAATAAAAATAATAAAAACAATAATATATATAAATACATAGATAAATAAAATACAATATACATTCAGATTTAAAGAGCAGTTCATAATGCTGTATTTTCTTTTTGTCTGTTTTCAGTTGTATGTACAAGAGATATATTGTCACTAGTGCAGTGTCACCAATTTGCCTTTTTTCTGGTGAGTTGTTGAATTTTGATTTATTTAATTATTTTTGTATGTTGAACTTTGATTTATTTTATTATTTTCTACATTTGTATGATGTTATATGAATTTGATGTGTTTGGGGGATTTGAGTTTTATTATATTTGGATTTTGTTTTATCTCTAGACTGCCAACTCTAAGTGATAATATAACAAATTATGCTGTACTATTATGAACAGATTATCTTCCTAGAAGTTGTGAGATGAGAACCTTTCACAGGAACTTTTGGCTGTTTGTAATCAAAGAATGTTTGTGATAAAAATGGTTTAACTGATAAATAGAAAATTTAAATAATAAACAAAAATAAGGAGGGAAGACATGACCTACTGAGTACCTGTTACCTCATGGAGACACCTCTCCAGATGGTGTTGAGATGCTACCTGAAGCAGATCAAAGACATCCGTCGCACAATGGTCCAAGTGGACCGCACGTAGATCCCTGGCCACCACATGGCCCACATGGTTCCTTAAACCCCAAGATGCTGTGTGCAGTTCATCAGGCAATAACGGCACAGCAAAGCAAAAAGGTGAAGAACCCAAAGAACCAGAAGCGATTCCAGCAACACCGCTCCTTGCTACAGATGTTCGTTCGACTGCTATCATCCACCATGGCCCCACTAGTGACCAACCCAGGAGAAGGCCCGTCCACCTATTCCATATTGACAGCGCCGCCATCCTATCTAGCTGTGATGCAAGCCCCAGCCATACCGAGTGCGGACCCTGGTAACAATAGCCTGAGCAGCTGCCTCAAGCTGGACGGCGTCCATTTCACCATGGTAATAGATGACGCCACAGCAACAGCCCCACAGCCAATCCCGCCTATCTCTCAACAGCCCCTCGTCCTGATGCAACAGCTCGGAGGATATCTGCCGCAACAGTATGCCCCGCACCAGCAACAGTACCAGATGCAAATGCAATCACCCATACCCTTCATGCCACAGCCATATCCCCCTAGAAGGCAGCCTCAGAGACCAGCAGGAGCTAGAGGACCACCTGGAGGTAGAGGCCAATCGGACAGCCAATTGGCTCAAGAGGACCCCTTCTGTGCTTCAACTGTGGAAGAGAAGGACACTTCGCATATCAGTGCCCCATGTTGCAAAAACCTAGGGGTTACTAGGGGTACACACCTGACACCCCAGGAAATGATGACAGGGAGACCAATGCTAGACCCTTATTTGAGAGGACCCCATAAGGGCCCATCACTAGAACAATGTGAGAGTGAGTTGATTAAATATGCTAAACAATTCAGATACCCCAAGGTCCGGGGGAGGGACGGTTGGTTCCACCTCTCCCACTGCACGCCATCCCCAGAACCAGGCAGGACCCTCCAGGAAGTCATGGACGACCTGACAAGATCCTGACCTGACACGAACAACCAACAAACAGAGTCATCAGCCGAAGCTAAGTAGCCGCACCTACACCTCATTTCAGTCGTACTGTTGAAACATGGAAACACCCCAGGGCCTAAGGCCCTGGCACCCATGATTTTTAGATGGAATTATCTATTTGTGTTTTAAAGATGACCTATTTACTAATTTTGAAATGTAATTATTCACATAATTATTTTGTCTCTCACACATCTGAGTAGATTAACTACACACTTTCACGAGCCAAAGTCAGTGTGTTAATACTGTAGTAGGAATAATAATATGGTGGGACATGCAGATTAATGGTACTACAATTCCAGCCCCACTCAACTGTGATTCTCCTGCTGTATGGTGTCACTAACTGTGGCCCCTGTGGAGGATTCGCTTCCATAATATGCCCCTGGTGTACCATTAATAAAAGTGTAGACTGGATTAACTATATCTATTACAATCAGCATCGTTTTGCCAACTACTCATTTGATTTGTTTGAAGCATTGGGTGAGCAGTTGGACGCCACCTTGCAGATGGCCTGGCAAAACCGACAGGCTATAGACATGCTCCTCACAGAGGAACGAGGGGTATGCGCCATGTGTGGAGACCAGTTCTGCACCTACTGTACAGTCCCAATAACACTGCTCCAGATGGGAAGTTCACCTAGGCCATGGCCAAACTGAAGAACCTCTGAGTGCAACTGAAAGTGGGTTCTGGCCAATGGGGGATGGACTGGCTCGAGAGGATGTTTGGGAAATGGGGGGCGCTGCTGGCCAAAGCAGGAATTATTCTCCTGGTAGTTCTTGTAATTCTAATGATTATAGGGTGTTGTGTGTTTCCTGTGATACGTGCACTGATAATGAGAATGATCGGTGCTCAGCAAATGGCTATGGTGTCTGCAATGTCTGATGCAGCACTCCTGGTGGATGAAACTAATGCTTTCCTTGTGTCACCTCCCCAGGACGCCCCAGAGAACCCAGACGATGAGGCCATTGGACTGGCTATCGACCAATGGCTGTAGATGGCAATGACGGTGCCTGAGGCAAAGTATGGTGCCTCCGGGTAAGATACGGACCCGGTGAAGATGCTCGGTGCCTGTCATCCCAACCCTTGGTCCATCGCCACCCTCTTTCCCTGGACCAGCCAAGAAGAGTTTTTATCCCACACTGGGTTTTTCTCCTCCAGGTTTTTCTGATGTCCACATACTACACTGTTATGTCCCATCTATTGTTTATGCATGTGTTCACTATTATTTTAAGTTTGTGTATGTAGATGTTCCATCTCCAAGGGGGGAATGTAGAAAATAGTAATACACACATATACATACACACACACGGCAGAAAATAGCGGCTACCATTACTCTTATTTTTTCAGCATTTCTCTTTGTTTTATCAATGGGGCCTTGAGAGCTGTAGGCTATAGGCCACCATGATTTATTAGACTTTTGACACAAAGGCACTGGACCCCTGAGCCGCAGTTCTCCTCACTGTTTGAGCATACATTCCTTTCTTATCTCTGGGGCAATAAAAAACTTGCCTCACTCTGAGCGGACAGTCCACTTCATGAACTGGGAACTGCTGCGCTGTCTCTGTATTCACCTTTTGTTCATTAAACAATTGTGAATATATCTGACTGAAGTCACAGCATTACGTTTCTGTCATTCATCTATTTTGGACCTCATAGAAAAACTACCATCAAAGGATTTAGAGAAAGATTTTGATTGATTTTGTTTACCTAGTTTCTTACTTGTATGTGTAGCGTTATGTGACTGCGACCGAATCTTCCAACAGACAATTGGAATGTTGTAACTGGTTTCTCTAACCAGTTTCAAGGAACGGAACACTGACAGCAGGATGCTTGGACCATCGGCGCCACAGGGTCCTGTGCTTAACAGCACCCCTGCCAGGACTCACCGGGGTGAAAGCATTGATCCCCGCAAAAGTGGGACAATTAACTGTACTTGTGTTTGTGTAGCTGTAACCCCCTGCTGAGGACGAAGTCAATCTGACCAAATGCCTTTTGTCGTCCTGGGCCAAGGCACATTCCTGAGACGGCATCTGCATTTTCCTTGCTTTGTGTTTAAGTTCAAATGGAAAAAAAAATCAAACTGATGTAGGAATAAATTGGTAATCACAATAACCTTTTCCTATATGCGCACTGCCCTTGTCTTGTGTTTTATAACTTTCTTAAAGGTGCGTGAGGTTACAGATTGCAACCAACTGAATTCCCCTCCGTGTCTGTGGTGGTGCAAAATGGTGGTGTCCGTGGTCCCCTCCGCGTAGGAGAATCTACTTCTAATTCTTATTTTCATGTGATTATACACTAGTTAAAACATACATATGAATATTATATTCCATTCCATTTCTGCCAAGTTCCTTCCGCAAAATGCCACTAATTCTACACACTGCACCTTTAAGTGAATGATACAAATGAGTAACAATAGGCTATTTTTACTATTCCTAATTATCAGAAGAGACATCTCTCTCTCCCGCTCCATCTATTCGCAAGGGGCCGTCTCCCTCTACCTGACTCACACACACACACACACACACAAAGACGCTGCTCTGAGTGCAATGGCGGAGAGAATTAAAAGTCTGGTTAAATTTTACCTTCGTCCAGAACCATGCTCGTTGCCACAAGTGCAACCTGTCTTTTGCATGTAAGGGAGGATCCACGGACCCGCGATCCAAAGCTGCTCCGCAGCATTCTGTTCTGAATTTGTTTGAGTTTTTTCTATTAAAAAAACAAAAACGATAAGAGTACCATTACTAGTAGTACTTGAACCAAATGTTGTAATAATCAATTAAATTAGTAATTTCTCGAAGCGCTCCATTAAGCCATGTTTGTTTTGTTTTTCTGAGCTACACATGGCAATGAAAAGCCAATAATTTTGGACTATCTAAAGCTGACCTTTCATCTCTAGCCAATCACGTTTGTCGCTATAGAAAGAAGACGAGCCGCCTCCCCGCTGTTTAGGTTGCACTACACCGGCAGCGGAGGCACCCTGGTGCGAATGCGTCAGGGGTTTTATTTTTTCGTTTTATCTTTTTTTGCGCGCGACTTAACCAAAATAAATCTTGGTCAACCAACAACCCATGCCCATCGACCAAATAATCGACCAGTCGCCAAAATGGGGTCAGCCCTAAAAAAGAATGATGCTTACATCAGTCAAAATGTTTTAGAGGATTTCATTGTATTGGACATCTTTTACTTTGTGCATAGTACATAGTTGGATTGGATTGAACATTTCTTTTATTTTTTTCAAAGTGCATTGTTGCGTAGTTGTCACAGTACAGCATCCCGACTAGGAGTCTTGTGGATATGAGTTTCAGTGCTCTGAACTTGTCTCTGGTGGTCTGGTGAAGTCAAGTTGTGTGTCTGTGGGCCCAGCATCACTGTTGCTTGGCAGCGGGGACTGGTGAAGCCTCTCTGGAGTGAAGGTATTATACTGGATTTTAATCACCTTAGGCAGAGAGCAAGTGTGAACTGTGGCACTGGTTTGACTCAGCCTTGCTCTGCTGGCCTCGGTCTCTGTCTGCGAGGCACTTGACTCAGCTAGAGGCACCTGAAAGTTCCTAAACTTCACCCTCTTGCGTTCATGGAGCCTCTCTAGGTTGAAGGCAGTCACTTTAGACAGAGAGCCAGTGTGAGCTGTGGCAATGTTTTGACTCAGCCTTGCTCTACTGGCTTCTGTCTCTGTCCTGGTCTCGGAAATGGTCTTTAAACTGAGCTTGGCCTTCTTGACCACAATCCGCTCGGGGTCTCTGGCACAAGGAATAGCATCAATTCTCATGGGGCATTCTACCCCGACACAAGCCCGAACTGAGACAGAGCACGGCAGCAGTGGAACCGACGGTGAGAATCGGTCATGTTTTCTGTGGCTGCAGCTCTGGTGGGCAGCCCTCTTGGGGTCCATGCAAGGTGCTGCGAAACAGTCTGACTTTAGAGACACAAATTTTTCAGTATGTGTGCCGAGGCATATTGCATGTGGAAAGTTCACTTTGATTGTACCTTTCCTCTTCCTGGTTCCAGATTTTAATCCACCCAGTTTAATTCTGTCCTCAAGATTGCAAGGGACTGTCGGGGAGGCACTTGGTTCGGATGGAGGGACCCGGACGTTCCTAAGCAACCAACTCAACATAAAATAATTATTCCAAATGATGTTCATTAATACTATTATGATTCTATGATAATGTATGTCGTGTATTAATATGACCAAATTCTTGAAATGAAATGAGTGAAATTTGTCCCACATTATTTGTGTCTTTAGGGACCTACCTTTGCCTCTCCTCAGTGCATCCAAGTTTCACCCTCCTTTTCTTATGTGCTATTTTGATGGATCTCTCACTGCTTCTTGCTTCAGCATCAACCTCAACTTGCTTCCTTTTGTTCTTTTTGCCAGGTTTGGAAGGTTGTGGGTTATGGATCTGGTCAAGAGGTTGTTCCAGATGACTGGGCACACACTGAGGAGCCTGGAGGTGACTGAGGTCTTTCTGCTGGGCCAACGTGCCAGTGCTGCTGGAGGCCTGTTGTGTAGCCCTCCCAGGCACAGCGCTCACACTGTGCCCACGACAGAGTGCCATCAACTGGTGGCAGGCATTGACACTGGGAGAGAATTTAGTTATTTAAATACAAATTATACACTCACTACAACCACCCCCACCACCACCACGAGACAATGTGTACCTTGAACAAAAACATACTGAGTGCTGTGGGGGAAGCTGTCCACAAGGTGGCTCATGCAAATGAAAGGATGCTGGAGAACTTGACTTGGTTTTATTCGTCTGTTTGAATTCAGCTGCAGCATATGCTTCAGCAAGTCCACAAATTCCCTTCTGTCACAGACATCTGCCACTTTATCTTCCTCCTTCAAACCAATGGGAATCATGACCTATAAAGTAAAGTCAAATACATAACACTGGTCCAAGATATGCCAGATTACCTTCATGGACCATAATACTAGAGCTGACTAGAGATACAAATGGAATATACCATCTGGAGATAATTTTGTGGTAATGAACGGTCTTCATAGTTGATTTGTAAAAGTTGTATAATAGTGTAGATGGGTATTATAGATAGATATCTTACATGCCGAAGGTCATCCAGAGAGGTGAATTTCTGCCTTCTGGTCTCTCTTGGCTTGACATTAGTCTCTATTCTGTACTGGACTGGAGTCTATAAGGAGACATTGTTGTTAGTTATTCCATTAAGGTTACAGACAGACTAAGTGCTTTCACACCTACCCTGTTTGGTCCATTTTCATCAAGCCATGGTATGTTTACTCCATTAGTCTGGTTCTTTTGGAGAGGTGAGAACACGCATTCGAACTCTGGTGCCGACCAAACAATCGAACCATGGTCTGCCTGAAAATACGGGACTCGGTCCGGTTCCAAGTGAACCACGGTCTGGTTTGTTACATGTAAGAACGCAATCTGACTTAATATAGGACCTAATATAGGACCTAATATAGGAAGCAAACCAAAATACAGTGCATTGTGGGTTGAAAATGGATGTTGACACTTGTGTTTCCACTGTTCTAATTTGGTTGGAACACCAAATCATAATAATGAAAGCTAGGATCGCAATCACAATACACTGCTGTTGCTCCATTGTTGTCCGCGACAATGTGATTTTGTGACAGAAAGTGATTTTCCCTCATTCATGTTTTACTTTTCTTTTTCTGGATTATGAGTTGAGATTATCCCTCCTCAGCACAACAGTGGCATTATAAGGCTTCATGTTAAAACTGAGGTATATGCCACTACATGAATTTAAAACTGACAGATTTCACACGCTACTGGAGACTACAGAGTTTTTATGAATGAAAAGCCATGCAATTTTCCCTTTCACTTTCCCTTTTCTGCCCAATAGATGAACGACCTGTACGACTGCATGTCATTTGTTTACAAATTTTGTGTTTGCTTAATGAAAAATGCAACAAAGTAGCAACTTGCTCTTGAATCTAGCAAACTAGAGGTGTGAAAGCGCCCTAACAAACAGATAGTAGATTCAATGCAGACCTTTAGTCTCCATTGGCGGTTGATAGTGCCGGTTTGCCTGTTGAAGAAGCATCTAGTTTTTGCTCCACAATTGAGCACATGTTCTGGCAGCTGACCCTGGGTCTCCACTATATACCTCAGCTGAAGATACAAGATACAACATCACATGTTCATTATATAAAACACTGTTCAGGGCTGGATTTAGTAATATTTATGAGTCAACTGTCTATCTATAACTATCTACAACGTTTTTACTTTCTCAACTGTCTAGCACGTGGTATCATCCCATCCTTTATCACAATGTCAAATAAGAATACTACATGTAGAAATATGCAGGCTGACTACTGGTGCCAGTGTAATGCATGCCATGTCATATTCGCTGCATCCAGGGTAGAGTTGACAGCCGAGGAAAAGTGCTGCTGCCGCACAGCCCAGAGACCACATGTCAATGGCCTCTGAGAACGGAAGGCCAAGCATGATCTCTGGAGATCTGGGGAAAGGGAACAAGGAGAAATTGCATGTCTAGTAACAAGACTATGGAGTATAAACCTGACACAGTATCAGTTACTCACCTGTACCACCGGCTCTGAATATAGGGGTAGCCTGTGGCTTTAGTCACTTTAAAAGCTACACCAAAGTCAATAAGTTTCACCCTAAGTGGCTGCCTTAGATGGTCGACCATCATGATGTTCTCCAACTTGACATCTGAATGAACAATCCCTATGTGCTTCAGATGTTTTAGGGCTGTAGCCAGCTACAAAAGTAATAAAAAAAATGTTAAAATTCATTAGTGTTGGAACGAAGCCCCATTGTCTTTGCTCAGTAATAAAATTACAAGTATATACTGTATGTATAGATTAAGTTACTATCACTTTGCCAAGCTACACCTCCCACAATCTTCGAGCCACATACACACAAAATACATCAAAACAGCTAGCTCGGTCCCAAAGGGTATGGAAGATTTAGTCCAATGGTTTACCAAGTATTCTCTTTTTTTAAATTACATACAATAAAGCATAGATGTTTTGTGGGCCCACCCCCCGCAATGCAAATCATAAGCAAATCATCGGATGCCTAGTTGACTGCAGGCAGTGGCAGAGTGGGTCTACGTGTGTTGGGACACTGGCAATGCAAACTGGCTTTTGGCATGTGGAATGTCAACTCTTCGGTGAGGAAGGAGCCAGAGCTTGTGCAGGAGGTGGACAGGCAACTTGCATGCCATGGTCTGTCCATAACAAACACAACGATGCTCTCAGGTGTACTTGGTGCCAGAGCACCTTAGGCCAAAGGTCAGTGATCGACTTTGTAGTTGTCCTGGCAAACCATCCGATGACTTGCCAGGACAACTACAAAGTAGATGGAGTTGAAAGCAGGACACAGACCCAGGCTGTTGTCCTCTTTGCCTCATCAGACTGCCTTATCATTTCCAACATTCACTGGAATGGTCTGTGGCAGAGTATGGTGCGGTGGGGACAAGAGTCGGCACTTCCAAATCTGAGGCCATGGTTCTTGTCTGTAAGGCATTTCCCCTCTGGGTGGGGAGAAAGCAGAAGACCCAAGCGGAGGAGTTTAGCTATCTTGGGGTCGTATTTACAATTGAGGGTAAAAGGGACAGTGAGATTGACAGATGGGTGCAGAATCTGCATTAATGCTCTGTATGTCCATCATGGTGATCAAAGAGCTGAGTTGAGAGGCAAAGCTCTCAATGTACCAGTAGATCTCTTTGGGTAATGACTGAAGAAATAAAGCCCTGGATACAGGCGGCCAAAAGGAGGTTCCTCCACAGGGTTACTGAGCTGAGCCTTAAGAGATCTCAGAGACCTCAGAGTAGAACCTCTGCTCCTGCAGGAGCAGAGGTTAGGGCATCTGATAAGGAGGCCCACTGGGTGCCTCCCTGGAGATGCATGGGGAGCCACTGGAGGGATCATATCTCTCTGCTGGCATGGGAACGCTTTGAATCCCCCATGAAATGCTGGAGGAAGTTGGTGAGGAAAAGGACTGGGCCGCTCTACTAATTCTGCTGCCGACGCAGCAAGAAAGTGGATGGATGGATAGACAATAAAGCCAAACCTACCTGATGCAAAATGGGTCGAATCTCTTTAAGAGGCAAATACCGGTCATCTCTTTGCCTCATGAATTGAGTGAGATTCATTTCCAGCAAGTCAAATTCCATGCAAATGCTTCCCCTGTAGATGAAACTTTCGAAGTATCTCACTAGGTTGCATTTGTCAGAGTCCAGAGCTTTTAATCTGTTAAGGATGGACACCTGGAAATGAATTTAAGCGATAATTCATTAAAATTGTCCATTTAGATTTGGAAACAATTGTTTAAAGTAAAATATGTGTATTTATGAGTTTGATTGAGTATTCACACATTGTTGATACAAGCGCAGTCCAACTTAAACATTGGAACACAAGTTCAATTGGTACCTCCTCCTTGGCCTGACGGATGAATCTGGACTTATTTTTAATGATTTTGACAGCCACCATCTTGTTTGTGTCTGTCTTGAGGCATTTTACCACTTTACCAAAGTGGCCCTCCCCCAGGAATTCTTGCACCAAGTAGGAACAAGATTTGGAGGACAATAGGGTACCTTGGACCACGTGGAAGTCCTTCTCCATGGGAGGAAAGGACACGTTCTGCTGGGAAATCATAGCTGAGAGAAGGGCAGGAGAAAATGATCTGATCAGTTTAAAAACTCCCATCCTTTCCCATAGAACATGACACCATCAACAGTGCACTATGGTACAATTCTGGAGACAAACAGCTTCAATGCCAGGATGGTATTTTCTTTTGTGAGAGAGTAGTGTTCTTTTTTTCTTACATCAGTTTCTAACAATAAATGCAATTTTTGTCACATCTTGAATGCAGTTTGTTTCATTCATTCATGTTACATCAATTTATGTCATTTAAAACAACTAAAGAGGTTTTACACAATATGCTTTAGTTATCCAAGTACTCATTTGTGGAGGCCAGCAATGGTAGACTGTTTTAAGGGGAAACAATTCTGTTGACTATGCTGACTTGTGTCTCTTTGATTTGTAAATAGATGGTGAACTAGAACATACAGTGAGAGAGCAACAGTAGTATTTTTTTTATAAATCATAATATAATTATATAATACCATTTAAAATGACCCCTTTTAAGCAGCCAACATGTTGGCTGTTTGCTGTTTACGAATTGTTATTCGTTGAATAAGCAACTTTTAGTGTTTTAGTGTTTTGCTGCGCTTAGTCGGCCATTCTGTTTTAAAAGGAAATTGTGCTTGAATTTATATGTAGGAGAGAATGGGTATGGTAATGGTAATGGTTGTAACACATTTTGTCTCAACAACTGAAACTCAAAAAGCAGTGTTTTGACAGATTTGTCGACTACAAACGGTCATTTCAGCCCAAACAGATGTCGAATAGAAGGAGTTCCATTGTTAAAACCACAACCCCAATACTGGTATGTTGTTTTAACACTAGCTGGGGTAAATTGTAACAATGATATAATAAACAATTATTGACCCAATACGAATGCACATTAGAAAAGCTTGATTGAACGTATGCAATGAAATAACATGTAATAACTAGAGTAACCGTCTTGTGTGTGTCTTTGACTATGAATTATTGAGTTTGTTAACATTTTAAATGCGCTGCTTGATCAGACTAATCTGAGTTACAGTGGTGAAAGATGTACTGTATATGGGTGTGCCAGGGTTGCAGGTTTATACTGTCTAGGAATGATGAAAAATAAAGAAAATACAATAGAAATGTCCTGGTCATGGTCTTCATTGGGGGGTATATTATAATGCTTTTGAAAACAATGTTACAACCATCCCCATGCACTCCCACTCCAGCCATTTCATTTCTAGGTGTACGAATCAAAAAATAATCTGAAAGTCTGAGAAAATCATTGTACTCTGGTATATTTCTGTTTGGTGGAACACATTATACTTACACATGAACCCTTTTGCAATGTTGCAAAGTTCATAAAAATATTAAAACTTGGCGGAAGTTGGTAGGGCATTATGTTCTCCAACAATATGGACATTTTATGGACGTTTGTGTTTTAAAGTCTCAATTAAAACTTTTCAATGAAACTCCATATAGAGAAGAGTAGGTTGTTCTACAAAGGAGATTAAAGGTGGGTTAGACTTGAATGAGCCCCTTGAAATATTGGGATCACACTGTATAAAGTACGTCACTTAAGGCCATTGAAATTATGTCACACTCAGTAGACTGCCGTGGTGTTACGGTATCACGTATGATAATGTTGGAAGGATACAGAGAAGGTTAGCATGGTCCCCTGCACAAGGATGACACAACTGTTAAGCATTTATTTTTTTTATATTTAACTACCTCTTGATCTCCTGCCAATCTGGAAGAAATGCAGATTAGCCATGATTACCTGGAATTTTTAGTCCCAGGAACTTTTTTCAGAAACTAAAAGGTTCCTTCTGCCCGTTGTTGTCTGCATTTCTAGCACGGTCTAAAGACCCATGAAGATTAAGCAAATTAGAAAATTATAAGCAAAATTATAAGCAAATATTTTCCATAAAATCTCTTCTCCAATCCCCCCCAGTGACAGAATTGAATGATTCTTGTGAGAATCAGCAAACCTTTCATCACTAATTGAGGTATTGCTTTATTGTCTATAAATAACAGTCAGTTGGAAAATTTGCTTTAAAGGATTTTTTTAAAATTAAAGTACCACATTACATGACAATTCTATAATCCCATATGAGCACAAGTGGGGTACTCTCTATATAAGCCTACTAAATCAGAGCCCTTAACTATGGCAACTGGCCATTTTATTATTTGAGTGTCTGTATACTGTATGTACACTGTGTATAATGTACAGTCAGGTCCATAAATATTTGAACATTGACACAATTTTCATGATTTTGGCTTGGTACACCACCAAAATGGTCTTGAAATGAAACAATCAAGATGTGCTTTAAGTGCAGACTTTCAGCTTTAATTTGAGGGTATTTACATCCAAATCAGGTGAACGGTTTAGGAATTACAACTAATTTTATATGCCCCCCCTTCCCTTTTTAAGGGACTATAAGTAATTGGACAAACTAACAATCATAATTTGACAAATTGTCACTTTTAATACTTGGTTGCAAATCCTTTGCAGTCAATGACAGCCTGAAATCTGGAACCCATAGACATCACCAGATGCTAGGTTTTATCCCTGGTGATGCTATGCCAGGCCTCTACTGCAACTGTCTTAAGTTCCTGCTTGTTCTTGGGGCATTTTCCCTTCAGTTTTGTCTTCAGCAAGTGAAATGCATGCTCAATTGGATTCAGGTCAGGTGATTGACTTGGCCATTGCAGAACATTCTACTACTTTGCCTTAAAAAAATCTTTGGTTCCTTTCCCAGTATGCTTCGGGTCATTGTCCATCTGCACTGTGAAGCGCCGAGTTCTGAAGCATTTGGCTGAATATGGGCAGATAATATTGCTCGATACACTTCAGAATTCATCCTGCTGCTATTGTCAGAAGTCACATCATCAATAAATACAAGGGAACCAGTTCCATTGGCAGCCATACATGCCCACGTCATAACACTACCACCACCATACGTCACTGATGAGGTGGCATGCTTTGGATCATGAGCAGTTCCTTCCCTTCTCAATACTCTTCTCTTCCCATCATTCTGGTACAAGTTGATCTTTGTCTCATCTGTCCATAGGATGTTGTTCCAGAACTGTACAGGCTCTTATAGATGATTTTTGGCAAACTCTAATCTGGTCATCTTGTGGTGAACTCTATATTCACTCTGGTAAAGTCTTCTCGATTGTTGACTTTGACACAGATACGCCTACCTCCTGGAGAGTGTTCTTGATCTGGCCAACTGTTGTGAAGGGGTTTTTCTTCACCAGGGAAAGAAGTCTTCTGTCATCCACCACAGTTGTTTTCCGTGGTCTTCCGGGTATTTTGGTGTTGCTGAGCTCATCAGTGTGTTCTTTCATTTTAAGAATGTACCAAACAATTGATTTGGCCACACCTAACGTTTTTGCTATCTCTCTGATGGGTTTGTTTTGATTTTTCAGCCTAATGATGGCTTTTTTTTACTGATAGTGACAGCTCTTTGGACTTCATATTGAGAGTTGACAGCAATAGATTCCAAATGCAAATACCACACTTGAAATAAACTCTAGACCTTTTTATCTGCTCCTTGTAAAGGAAATATGAATGAAATAACAAGGGAATATCACAGACCTGGCCATGAAACAGCTGAGCAGCCAATTGTCCAATTACTTTTGGTCCCTTACAAAGGGGGGGGGGGGCACATATAAAATTTGTTGTAATTCCTTCACCCTTCACTTGATTTGGATGCCCTCAAATTAAAGATGAAAGTCTGCACTTAAAGCACATCTTGATTGTTTCATTTCAAGTCCATTGTAGTGGTGTACAGAGTCAAAGTGATGAAAATTGTGTCATTGTCCAAATATTTATGGACCTGACTGTATAGTCCCAAATTTATTAAAAATACAATCGTTGCTAAACTGTCAAAATCCAAGTGGTGAATGCGATTACATTATGGTAATTTAGCAGATTATGCAAAATGCACTATGCAGGAGAATACATGATTGTAAAACTAATTGTCATATCAGTGTCAGTGTTGTGCATTATTTGCAGTGCGCCTGTACTGGCGTTCAATGTGGGTGGTGGGGGAGGGTTATTTTCTTTGTGGTGACGTATTTGTGTCGCTGTAACGTGAACAGACCACAGGAAAAAAGGTTGAATACTGGGGAACACATCTTCCGGTTTGCAGGTTACTCAGCAGGAGAAACGACAAAAAATCCCTTTATATATAAATTGAATACACACAATTCATTAATATAAATAAGAGATTTATTGATAGTGGATATGGTGACACCCATTGTTAACGCTAATAACGTCAATTTGAAAGTTTTTTGGATTCGGATTCATTTGGATGTGGAAATTTCTTCACTGCAGTTTCCGACTCTTTTCTGAAACTTCCAGTGAGTTGTTGTAATTTGTCTGAGTAATTCATTAAGAACAGCTGTCAGGATGTGTGTATATTTGAGTGCGTGCGTGCGTGTGGGTGTGTGTACATGCATGTGCACATAGGCGTGACTATGTGGGTCAAACACTGTGGTAGCTGTAGCGCAGCAAACCTTTACTATAATGATAAATGTTCCTGGGGAAATTGCAAAAGTGTGCTGGCCCTGTGTGTGTGTGTGTATACATACATGTGCATGTATGTGCCTTCTTCCTTGACGTAAACCAACGCCAGCTTCTTCTTCTTTTTCTTCAGCATTTTGCGGCGATTTGCAAAACGTGACTGACGACAGCTGACCGTTGACGCTCGGCTTCATAGGGAGGGAGTTGTGACATCATGAAGGCATCACATGGAGTTGCCACAGCTACTGGGAGAAAGGGCTCTGCGGGAAATTCCCATTCTAATACCATTATCTTAATATGTATTTCCACTAAGATGGGGTTTTTCCATAGGAAACCTGTTGGGCAAAACTTGTATGGCATAAAAAGTAGTAAAATAATATTTTGTTAAGCATAGGCTAAAACATCCCACAAAGTATAGCAAGCATCTTCATCATCTTCTTCTGCCACAGACATCAATAGATCATCGATGGTGTAACAACATGGTGATGAACCCCAGTGCAGACTTTTGCCACCCCAGATGATCTGTCGGCGGGTGACGTGGGCGTGCAACTGCACTGCACAGTGCAACTGCACTGCCTGTCTATTACGCCCCTGGTCATCATCAAATCAACGGTCTTCATGGTCAATTGGTAAAAGTTGCTGAGGTCTGAAGGTCATCCAGAGAAGTGAACTCCTGCCTTCTGGTCTCTCTCGGTTTGACACCAGTCTCTGTTCTGTACTGGGCTGGAATCTGAGAGGTCACATGGTTGTAATTATTCCAGCGTGGTTACAGGCAGACTAACAGAATTGAGTCTCCATTGATTCCATTGGTTGGTCTCTAACGGGTTGCCTGTTGAAGAAGCACCTATGTACACCTACTGTATGTACCTCAGCTGAAGATACAACATACAATGGTCACACGTTGCTCATGATATAAAACCACTGTTAAGGGCTGCATTTAGTATTACTCATGAGTGAACCCTCTTTATCATATTGGTATCATCTCATTCTTTATTGCAATGTCCAGTAAGATCACTATGTGTAGACTTACACAGGCAGACTACTGCTACCAGTCATTGAAATAATCTCTTTTTCAGTAAAAGAGCGTGTTAAAGGTGTTTCACAGGATTATTTTCTTCCCAAGCGGTGTACGTGGCCATTCTGCTGGTTTATGTCCTATCGTGTGGTTCTTCGACAGATCTACTTCCATAGCTGACACCAGACCAGCGAGTCCAAAGGTTTGAGAGATCTCATAAACAGGACGAAAATCTTTGAGATCTCCCGTTTAAAGCTTAATGTCCATGGCGTCATTTGTTCTTGGTGAGGACGTCTCCAGTAGCAATAGCCCCTGAAAAGTCCTCACATGTTTGGCTCATGAGTTGATGCACAGTAGGGAAATACACCTTACCTTTAAAGAGACACAATCACTTCCCCTTGTTCTGTATACCCTTTAAGTCTCAACGACCGCGCCAAGACACAAAATAACACATAATTGCTGTTGTTTATTGGATGCGATAATGGCACCTTTTAAACTCTATCCTCATGTGGCCCAAATTGCCTTGTAATTGGACCGGCCTGACAAAGTGTGGAGAGAAAACCGCACGGCGAGTGGCTGTCATAAGCATTTCTCTGTGTCAACCCCATGGAGGTGAACTGTTGCATCAACAAGCATGCACAATGTAATCTATCAAGGACCC
>OMKR01104497.1:0-12413 GCA_900302355.1 Cyttopsis rosea | reverse complement strand
CAGGAGTAGCGAACGATGAGATACAGTCTCTGCGTTTATCCCCTCCTGGCCATCCTTCCTCCAGGGCCAGCCAGGAGCAGTGGGCAGCCCTCACCTCGTCGGCGCCCGGGGCCCAATTCCAGGGGGTGGGTCCGTGCCGTGGTCAGGGACAGAACAGGAAGTGTTCTGCACGTTTTTAGTCGGGGTCCTTATGTTGGAGGAGACCCAATGCGAACATGGGGAGAACGTGCAAACTCCACACAGAAAGGCCCCTGATCGGGAGATAACCCACCGGAGCACATAGTGGTGAAGGGCCAACTGTTGAGAATTGCTTCTACCTCACATAGAATGGTACATAGGCCTTCATCATCGAGCACCTGTTGGTGTAAAACTGACAAGAGAACTTCTCTCACCGTTCTGATGAGTCTCTCCCACACTAAGATCCCCATTAGCTTCTGCACAGCAGCAGCTTTCTTCCTGGGGTCTACACAGTTTACATGGTGACAATACAAAAATACACATTCACACTACTCATCACAATACACTAACATAACACACCATAATGCACATCTACTGAGAAAAAAACAATAACAATTGACACAATTTAAATAACACAAACATAAAGAAAATACACAGGCTCCGACTTAATCATAATCTAACAGATAAATGTCATCATTTAACATAGATGCCCATTGAACCCTTACACTCCAAAGAATACTTATTTATTACTAAAGTTTATTCTAAAAGCAACATTATGTAACTTTTTTACCTTAAAATAACAGCTTCAGAATCATTTTGATGCTACACTGACTTGTAATATGGAGAATGGCACCCCAATGCCTGTTCTGGCACTATGTAACTTTGGAGTTCGGGTATGAAACCACGGGAAAAGTGCATTATGCTTTACGGCACTACGTCACTTGTCACTACTGACATTAGGGTTGCCGCGGTTACCAGTGTTACACGACACGGATGATTTCATTACTAGAGAAATATAACCCATTTAGTTCATTTTCGCGTATCAGCGACCATGTTCATCAAATAAAAAAACTTTAATTTGTAAAATACTAAGCGTGTTATCAATACTTAGTCGGACAATGGACGCTACAAGCGAAAGTGAAAGTTTGTGCCAGATCGAAGTCCAGTCTGCCGAGTCAGATTTCACTCATCATTTTACTCCGAAACAAAAAAGCAGCACGGGGACACTCTGCTCCGTGTAGCCGCTCCACCTCCCCGATGGCGCAGGCGAGTGGTCCACCTGACATCCGCAGGACCGGGATCGCACCTCAGCCTCACTTTTATTGCACCATGGGGTTTGTTTCACTCGTGCGTGCTGCCCCGGTAGACAATCACGCCGGTAGTGGGGAGCCCGGGCAGACAAACTGTTTCCCATTTTAGTTACCACTAGTAGTGTATTAGCATGTGTTTGTCCCATACTAATTTATTTTGTATCATGATGAACTCCCAAAAGTTCTTCTTCTTCTTTTTCTTCCTGCTTTGTTAACATGTTATTTAAACTGAGATCAAGCTTTGGTTTTGAACATATAGAATAGTTTGTTCCTATTGCAACACTTGTTTTAGACACATTCAAAATAAGTATATTACTGTTGATCCAATCTGCAAGCAAAGGAAGTGTATTGCATTCACTTGAGCAAAATAATTTGCTCTGTTTTTCTAAATTAATGAGATACGCATCTCATTAATTCGAAAAACAAAGCTCTGTTTTTCTAAATTCACGAGTTAAGGTTTTCATGAAAATTCGTTTATATGATCATGTCTCATGAACATCTGCATCTGCAGTTCTCTGTCCTTAGGTCCGATTGAGGGTAGCAGTTCCATTCCTTGATAACTCAGATAAATCCGATTTGTTGTGCCAAATTGTTGTGCCGCGCATCAGGTCCGGTCCTTCGGTGGCGGGGAGTGGAGATGCTCCTCCGGTTCAGAGTCTGGCTTGGGGTGGTGCTGGAGTGTGTCCCGGCAACAGTGCCATACGGCGCTCCGGTTCCAGCCGGTTATACAGTATCTCTAGCCTGTAAGTTATTGCAACTAAACAGGATTCTAAAAACATTATTCAGGATAGATGGCAAGAGAATTCGTCCAGCGGCTCACAGTCTCCTTCCCAAAGATTCCCCCGTTTCAGCCTTGGCTGTAGCCCATTAATGACCCACACTAGCGTACCTCTGAAGCCCCTTTGCTTAAAGGCTGCTCCTTCTCTAATTGAGTGTGAGTTGGTGTGGCTTCTGGATATTCGTTTAGTAGCAAGTATACTTTTGCCCCAGGTAGATATTTTTAATTACCTCTTCTCACAAAGAAGCAATGATGGAGGCTAGACTAACCCTTCAGATCCTATAATGCGCAGTCTTCTAACTTACTTTACTATTAAATGAGGGTTTTCAATACCTTAGAGACTGTATTCTATTCTTAAAAGATTACTATACCTCTGTCATCACTCTCTATTCACTCTCACTATATGTCTGTAATTCTGAGATGTTCTGTTTATCTCTGTCTATATGTCTATATGTACGGAACCCAATATCTTCCCTACCCAAAGTGTTCTATCTCATCTAAATATTCAGCCATCTCAGACTATTCAATAAAGTGTTCTAAAACCATGGTCCCACCACTCAGTGTGGAGGACTGGAATGCTGTTGCCCAGAAACTTCCCTTAACCATCTCAACAGGCAACATTAGATACCTGGATATTGATATCTCCACCAATCTGTCAGATTTGTTTACCCTTAACTTTACTCCATTGCTCAAATCCATTGAAGAAGACCTCACTCGGTGGAACAACCTACCCATCTCACTAATTGGCAGAATAGCAGCAGTAAAAATGAACATAAATAAATAAACTACATATTTTCAATGACCCCAGTACAACCAACAGTAAACTGGTTTATTATAAATTGTATTGGAAACACAAGAAACCTAGAATTAAATTTGTAACACCACAGAAATACAAAGACTGTGGAGGCCTAGCAGCCCCAAACTTCAGATACTATTATTTGGCAAATCATCTTCAATTTATAATCAAATGGTTACAACCAGACCAACAATTTGACCGTGGATGTGGACATATTGAACAATCAGAATGTCAGGATTTATCAATATCTGATCTCCCATTCCTTACTGGATCTATAAAGAAACATAATTGATTATCTGGTTAAAAACAAACCAAAATTCTTCAGGTCTTGGAAACCTGCAATTCCAAAATGCAACTCATCCAGTATAAGATTTTGCACAGAGCACATATCACTCAACACAAAATGTTCAAAATGGGATTCCTGGACAAAGACACTTGCTCTCATTGTTCCCTCAATACCAGAGATGGCTACTTTCATGCCATCTGGCTCTGCCCACCTATCCAAACATTCTGGACCAATATCACCCAGAAGCTATTTTCCCTTTTGGGTAACAGCATTCCAGTTTCCCCATCCATATGTCTCCTCAGTGACCTTTCCTTAGTTGACCCACCACCCAAACACCGGCAACCCATTTTGATGGCCTTAACAATCGCCAAGAAAATAATATTACTCAATTACTCAAACAGAGGTCTCACCACATCCCAATGGCTACATCTATTAATATAATACATCTTAATGGAAAGGCTATTGGCAATATCTAAAAACAAAGTTGATTCATTTCATGAAATATGGGCTACTTTTATCAAGTTTATAACTCCATCCATCAATAGCTGAATCTTCCTAAGTCAGGATGGTGTCGTAGTATCTTGAGGCATGTGGGGGACTCTCGGGTTGCGCCGGGGCTCTGTGGTTGGTGGGGTGCTGTGCAGCTGTGGGGACGTCCTTGGCGCTTGGTGCTGTAGCCATGGGGGTGTCCAGGGCCCTTCAGGGGGGTATGGGGCCCAGGGAGGGGGTCGTCTGCTCTTGTCTCTGGGTTGAGCTGGCTGATCTCCTGGTGGGGGGGCTGTGCCCTTGGGGGATGCTTGCGGCTGGCTTCTGTGTATTGGTCTGTGGCGTGATTGCAGGTTTGGGTCTCGAGTCAGGTGCAGTGGGTGTGGATGCAGGGTTGGGTCTGGGCCCCGTGGTCAGCGGGTCGGCGCGCCACTGGGGTCGCCCGGCCATCTGTGTCCCGTGTGGGGGGGGTGGCCTGTCATGCCGTGGCTGGTGGGATGTTTTGTCTGGTCCTGGGCACCGGCCGGTGTGTTGGAAAAATACGATTCTATTCTATTTTGACTCTATGGGATGGTAAATGCTGACTGGACATGTGTGATCCTTCCTTTTATGATTGGGGTCCAATTCTGCTTGAGAGTCTCTCTTTACAAACCTTGTTCATAAATACAATTTCTGACTGCAAGCCAAGAATATCTATGTGCCTGTGTAATGTGATCCCTGTACTGGAGTGAATATATACCAGCTGAAAGACTAAGGAGTTACTTGCAGCCTGAGCAGTCTCTGCGAAAGGTGTGAGTCCATTTGTAATGTAAAGATTAAACCCAGAAAGACATTCTCCTGTTTGTGAGTCTTTTTAATTACAGATATTCCACCACAATTTTGGCGTCACGAACAGGATGCTCTTGTGAATTGACGGTGGGCTCAGTGCTGAAGGTTGAGATGGGGAACCAGAGGTCTGAGAATGGCGTTGAGTCACTGCAGCATTCCTGAGAGGATATGAACAGAAACTCCATTCGGAGGTGTCTTTTTGGTAAAAATTTACAGATTATGAAAGTGCAAATTGTAAGCTTTCAAATGATGTCTCATACATTGAAATCTGAAAATAGTTGAAGAAGATATGCTTATTTGAATGCTAGTACAGCTGAAGTTCTTGAACATTTCACACATCATTTATCATTTAACTGACACATAATGACACATAATGATAATCTCACAGTATTGACAATTCCATCTCAATTCCATCTTACAGTATTGACAATAATCAACCTAATTCTCAATGCTCAGTACACCAACAGTGTACAACATAGTAATAATAACAGTACTCAGCCCAATACTCACTGCTCAATACTAAATACTTGGTGCTCAATACTCCAACAGTGCAGTATGTGCAAGTGTGCCCTTCATACAATACTACCATACCATGTTCAGAAAATAGAATAGATAATACATGACAATGATAATAAGCTGGAGTGAATCTACAAACGGACAGCTGCTGTGGAGTTTGGTGGGGGGCATGTGACATCTCATGCAATCCTGTAAACAAAACAAAAAATAATGGTGTCAGACTATCATACCCTCTCTCTCATTCTGTTTCTCTCTACGCATGGAAGGGATATTAGCCCAGTGCTCCAACAGGATTGAGATGTAGCTAATGAAGAGGAGCTTAGCGAACTGTCCAACTCTTAACATTGGCTAGGCTAGCTAACGTTAGCTGAGTAATACCATGTCAGTGTATCATGCAACTACGAAATTATCTTAACACAGCTAGCTAGCTAACAAGCATTCTACCTACTTGCTGGGACAAAGGAATTGTAGCTAGCTGTTGAGGGATTGTGTGAAGAGAGAATGTTTAGGTATGGTGTGGCAAACAAAGGAACAGTTAGCTTAACTACTGCGGTTAGCCAAACACATCGTGTAGTCAAAGCTAGATAGCATAAAGTTAACTTACCCCAATGCAAAGCAGAATGTCTGGGGGCACACAGTGGTACATTTCTGTATCATCCATCGAAGTGAATAAACTTCCGAAAACAAACAAGTCCCTCTCCCCTTGAGTCCCCTCGAGTCCCCCATGTTCAGTCTCGTGTTGTTGCTGCTGTTGTTTGGGAGGTGGGCTGGCCGAAACTCCGGAACAACAGCCAATGAAACCAAACATGCAAATCGATGCTAATAGACCCCTCACCCACTCACAAACAGTCCAAAATAAGCTTAGTTTGTTGACAAATTATACACATTACATGAACCTAAAACTGTTGTTTGTTATATTGAGTGGGTTCTTTACAACTTCAACTTTCATAATATGGAAAAATGTTTAAAAACTTTTTTTTCACTCCCAGCGCAAATCAAGTTTTGCCGAGATGTGACCCAAAACACCAGCCGCTGTCACAATTTCGAACTAATATTTTACTGCTTGATATTGGTTGTATTCTGAGAAAAGGCCAGGGTAGGAATAAATGGGATTCTGTACACCGACGGGTGCTGGGGCAGGTCCAGGACCGACAGAGAATCAGCTAAGATGGTACCATAAAAAAATAGTAGAAGGAAAATCAAGGGAAAATACTTTAAAGCAGGATGCTTAACCATCCCAAGTCCTGGAGACAAAGGACCGGTAAAGTAAGTTAACAGGGAGATTAAGTGGTTAAAAAGGATTAATACTACAGATTGAAAGGATTATAAATAATAATAATATTACAGTTTTTTTCAATTGCTAACACACATTTTTGAAAACAGGGCTCATCTTCTCAAAACACTTAACACAATTCACAAAACCACACACCCAGAGTGCAAAACATCTCATATGTTCTGCAAAATGACTTTTCTTCATTCATATTACCAGATTTCTGTCCAACCACCTACACACTGTTGTGCTCAATCAAAAGCACTTTCATCTTTGATGGGCTTTGTCATAATAAAATAGTTCTGTATGTAGAGAATTCTGCAGAGAGATTGTTCAAATCTACAGAAATATGTGCAGAAACACAAATATACTGTTGAAACAAAACCATTTTATTTTTCTCCACAACAAATCAGTGCAACATATGCACAGCACATACAGTATACATTACAGTTGTGTGAACAAAAAAATGCTCTCTATCAAATTCAGTAAACAGAAAAGGAAACTTTGAGGAATAATATTCAGAAAAAAAACTGAGGAAAGAAAAATACTTGGCTAGGCTGCATCTCGCCGCCTATCTGGGTCTGACCACAGCACCTCATCAACATCACAAGCAATATCTTCGCTGGCTAGACATTGAGGGAAGAAGTGCCTTGAGTGTCGTATCCAGCCCTGGATAGCACCCACATCAATATCATCACATGCCTCTTCCATTGCCTGCAGAAGAGCCATGCGCACATAGGGCTGACGGTCATACACCTTCCACCGCCATAACTCATCAATTGGATTGAGAAATGGAGAGTAGGGTGGAAGGTATTGGACAAGAAATTGTTGGTGGTCAACAAAACAGTTTTGGACCAGGGCTGCACGATGACAAGCTGACATTGTCCCATACTACAACATACTGTATCTGTGCTGCTCTGTGTCATCCATATGTGCAGTCTGTCCAAAAATGTGAACATGTGGGCTGTGTTGTATGGACCAAGGTTGGCATGCGGTGAAGGACATCATTAGTATCTGTGATGGCGGCATTGTGATGTTGCCGCCACATTTGCCAGGAACATCTACAATGGCTCTTTGACCAATGATGTTCCTTCCCCTTCTCCTGGTCTTTGTGAGGTTGAAGCCAGCCTCATCAATGAGAATAAACTCATGTGGGATCACATTAGCATCCATTTCCAGTACTCTTTCTATAGTGCTTACATCCTGATTGATGAGTCAACAATTAAGCAATGAGATGTTTGGCCAGGTGGCACATGTATTGGCCAATTGGTCCATGGGTGTGGCATTTTGATTGGCAATGTTTTGAAATGGCAAACAAGTGACTTTATGTCAGATTTGATGAAGTCTGCTTCACCCTTCCCTGGCATTTCCGCATGGTCGTGGATATCGGGTGTCCAGCAGTTACTTTTGCCTCCAAACTGCTCTCCTCACAGTTCTTCAACCTGCCCTATACGTCCAGATGAACCGTTGCACCAAGACAGGGCAGCAGTCATGTTCAATCAAACCCTATTGACGTCTTGGAGGGATGTGTGCATTGACTAGTCCTTCCTGACAGACACACAGACTGAGGGACAACAAACAGTGGAGGTGAGATTTAGAGGCTGAGATATTCCTGCTTGTCTCCTCCTGTCCTCTTAACCCTTTGGACAAGATCTTGTCACTGAAGGAGCTGCAGTGATGACAACTTGTAATTTACTTGGACGGTCAGCTCAATCAAGTAACTATATATAGTATACCGTATAAAACATAGTAAACTGGTAAATAAAAAGAAGGAAGAATTGTTTTTGTAAGCGTGCACTAGAGACGTAATGGAATAATGTGTGAGTTCAATTAAACGTTAAAACTGTAAAATAAATCCAGGAAATGGAGATTACAGGGACAAAGTATGTACATGTGAAAAATAATTTGGTCGATTAAACCTGTGTTTTGTGTCCCTCCCTATGAGCCCATGGGGAGAGCCCAGTGCCCTCCTCCCATCCTTCATTGAGCTCCACTTGGACACAAGTGTGAGGTAGAGAGAATGCACAGGGGAAAAACCTGAGCCCTTGGTAAGGTTGCAAGTCACCAGACCGATCTGGAGAATCCTCGACAGGGAAGTGATCCATATTTGAGTAGGACAATGACATTTCCAGCATTTAATTACTGTGAAAAATTTAGAGTGCCCTATAGAGAAACATCTAAATTAGTTTCTTATTGAAATGAGATTCTTGAAGAATGCATTTATTATTATTTACTGCATTAATTTATGAGATTGCATATTATTGTGATAAATCCTTTTCTCTTCATTCTTCTGTTAACGGTTGTGGACTGCACATACAGTAGATAAGTGCACCCCAGGGCTTCACAACAGTCACAATGCAACAAAGTGTGAATTGCCATTTGAAGGACATAGCGGCTAGTGGCTTTCTGTGTGTGGTTACAGCTGTTTCTCTTTTCTATCTATCTATTCTGATACCAAATAATGTTTAATGTTCTCTTAGAACACTAAATTGCAGTAAGGTTATGGACTAATTTAAATGAAATAATACTTCCAAATTTTGGGCAGCGTTTTAAATAATTAGCGGATTAAGGATTGACCGGAAACACAATTAGGCACAATTTAGGATTAAGAGATTGTGTTTACTACATTAATAATAGTCCCTATTGGGTCTTAGATGGTCTAAATTTGAATGATGGTTATGTTATGGTCAAATTATTGTCATGTTTTTTTTAAGTAAATGTATACAACTTTATTGACAATGCCAAATTACCCAATTTGTCTTAGCAGACTGCAGAATGATGTGAATGTGTCCTGGCCAATGGTAAGATTTAAAACAAAACACATAATGTGTTTAGAGTTGTATACAAATTTGGTATGTTTGAATATGTAGATATATTAAAAGTGAAGTATTGGGTGATCAAATGTTATTGATTAGCACCAATATAGTCTATTGGTTGTAAAGATACTGATTGCACCTTTTTTAAGTATAGGCTAAAAGAATATAACCAAATTAGGAATATCGTTAGACACTAAACTTTTAAATGTATAGGTTATGTGAATCACACCTATTTATTACTTCCTCCAGTTGCTTAAGTTATCGGGTTATGCAGAACCTCCGGCAAAGTGTTTTTTCCATTGCATTAAGAAATAATTATTATTATTATTCAGGTGAAAGGATCGCATTTTTTGAGGGGCTAAAGATACTCGAAAAGTTGCAAGACTTTGCATATGTGTTAGAAGTGGTGAAAATTTTTATATTCTATGGGTCTTGCACATGGGCATGGCAAAATGGCTCAATAGCGCCACCTACTGGTGGGCCTTGTGTTTCCACGAAGTGTAGTGTACGATGGTCATGAGGGTGCACAACTGTGACGACCGGAATCCCTCCGGTGCCACCAGCGTGCGTGGTGGGGGCCCGATCATCGTTGCTTGCAGCTTTAATTGTTGTTATTATTTTTTGTTGGTTTAGAGTTCTGTTCACCACCAAAACAAGCCTCATCATAGTGTCGTCAGTGGATCCCCAATTATGCAGAAATTGAGGCACCACTGTCCAGTATAGTGCACGGTAAAGGACTGACTGCACATCAAAAGGTGACATGGACTGACCAAGCTGAGAAAGCTTTTGTTGACCTGAAAGTCGCTTTGCAATCTATACCAACTCTGGGATTGACAGACATGACTAAACCATTCATACAAACTGTAGATGGGAAAAATGACTACATGACTTCAGTGTTGTTACAGGAGCATGGAGGTAAACAAAGACCAGTAGCTAATTTTTCATCCAAGCTAGATGCTGTTGCCTAGATGGAGGATTGCCTAGATGTCAGAGCAGAAGCAGCAGCTGAGAAAGCTATAAGCATCACGTGATTTGGTAGGATACCAAGAGTTGATTCTTTTAGTGTCACACGCTGTTTCCATCATATTGCTTGAACAAAAGACCGCTCATCTCTCAGTGGCAAGGTGGCTAAGGTATCATACTGTTCTTCTTGATATGCCTAATATTACTGTGAAAAGATGTACTGTTCTAAACCCGGCTACTGTTCTCCCTACAGCTGACAAAGGTGAACCACATGATTGTGTGGCAATTATAACTGAAGTATGCTCCCCCAGACCAGATCTGCAAGACACCCCTCTAACAAATGCAGACTTAGAACTGTTTGTGGATGGTTCAACCTCACGTAATAAAGCCACAGGCAAGATACAGGCATTCTTTGCTGTAGTTACACAACATGAAATTCTCATAGCTGAGCCACTTCCCTCTAACTTTTCTGCACAAGCAGCTGAATTAAAAGCCCTTGTAGAGGCATGCAAATATGCAGCAGGGAAGACAGCCAATTGCACATCACAAATTTGTGGCTGAATTACTGGAAGCTGTTCTGTTACCAAGGCAGATTGCTGTATGTAAATGTGATGCTCACATTAATAATACAGATCCTGTATCACAGGTGAACGCGAAAGCGGATACAGCCGTCAAAAAGGCAGCAAAACAACCTTTAACTACATCAAAGTTCAAAGTTCAAAGTGTTTTATTTGTCAAATGTACAGTACAACACAAGGTCATTCTGGACAATGAAATTCTTGTGGCAAGGCAAGCAACAACTACGTAGTAGGCACAAACAGATAAGACTTTAAGTACAACCGTACGAGTAGAGGTCACATATAAGGGCACGAGATCGAAGTAAAGGGCAGGGGTAACATATGTGTAAATGACAAATGAATAAAGAGCGGCATTGCAGGTCGAGAATTTGAACTCCATTTGCAGATCAACTCTGTCCTAGAAGCAATGGCATACAAATACTAATGTTGTATGCCAAGCATGTTGACAGCACAATTTTTTTTTAAGATTACAATAAAATCGTTACTTTAAATGCTCCGAAGCTGGACTGGACTACTTCATGAATCGATTGAGCTCTGGCTCTGTTCCCACTCCGTCGGTGTGAGGTACAGGGTCCCGCCGGGGAAAGCATGGTGCCGGAGAGGTGGCAGAGACACAGCTGGCTGATAATGTTGACATGGATGAGGAAACCGATTGGGAGTGTTTGTCTGCTACCTTCAGCCAGCCAGCCTTCAGCCATAGCACCGCTATCAGCCAGCGGTCTCCCTGCTTTCCCCAGAGGGACTCGGTACGACGGCGACGGCGAAGGAACAGAGCCCCTGTCCCTGGGTGTGCACAGAGGGGAAGGAACCACCACGCTCCCCGTCGGCTCCGAGCCACTCCAGCACCGACCCAAGCCAGCCTCCGAACCGGAGTAGTGTCTTCGTTCCCCGCCGCCAAAGGACCGGGCCCGATGCACGCTACCTGTGCGAGCACCTAGCCCTATGTCCCCACACTCAAAACATTTCATGGTCCCGCATGCTGGTCTGTTTTTATGAATTAACAAGATATGTATCCCATTAACTCGGAAAAACAGAGCAGAATTTTTTTTTCATTCCTGTTAATTCAGAAAAACTTTTTTTTTTCAATTTTTTCAAAACAATTGTTTTCTCAAGTGAATGCATTGCGCTTCTGTAACAACCAACTTTAATTCCCTTTCTAGATTTGTATTTAAATCAGTAATTGTTGCTTCTGCTAAATATATTGTGGAATCATCAGCATACATTGAGATACATGCCTTTAATACTGAAAATTGCAGGAGTGGCCCAAGACAACTTCCTTGAGGCACTCCATGTTTCACATGTCTAACATCAGAATAACTTCCATTAAAGGCACTGTTGTGTCTGCCGTCGATGGTGATGTGAAGATGATGGAAGGATCTCCGCTGACACAGACTTGATTGTATAAGATTTAGTTTTATTACAAAGAAGTTCAGCGTCCACCCAATTAAAGCATCTTGGGGGAGAGCAACCTATCTGGTCTGCAATGTGCGCTCTCCCGCACATCTCCTTGGTCCAAGCTTTTAAAGGACCCGAACATCCGGAAAATATCCTAGTTTAGACATGTCAAGCAGGAAGAGAGGGGTCAGAGGTCCTCCTGCTTGCCTCCAAGTTAGGAGGTCCCTCGGGAAGGGAGTCCCCTCACTCCAGACTGACTGGCACCCAACAGGCCTCTCCACTGTCATATATCAAACCCCGCAAGCTGAAACCTCACACAGCACACAAACCGTTATACAAGTCAAAGTTAAACAACCTCTACTAAACGTTGATACACTACATATTTCCCCCCTTCGAGACTAGATAGAGTCTCGAAAGTGAAAATAATAACACT
>OMKR01104495.1:0-11224 GCA_900302355.1 Cyttopsis rosea | reverse complement strand
AGAGCCACCCACCCCCCCCCCCCCCACACACACACACTCCACTCGACTGCATTTCACTCTATGTAGAGTTTATAAAACGTGTACTTCGATCCCAGAAACCTCACGGTTTGGTCTAATATCTCATCTCCCGAAGGAGGACACGTCGGCAGGTTTGCAGCCGATCCTCATTTTGACAGGTTTTAGAAAAGACAGGGACAGAAAACCTCTATGAAGGTCGTAGAACAGGAGGTAGAGTTGAGTTCATCATGTTTGCATTCTCCCCGTCTCCGCTCTGTGGGAACAGAGTCGCAATGAGAATAGAAGTGTCCCAGCCGCTGCCCGGTGACACCTCCACGTCAGCGTAGAGCACATCCTGGCCGCTACAGAAAGCAAATGTACACGTGTGTATTTTCGCGTCAGCTTTAGGTTCCAAGGACGGTGCATTTCCTGTCTTGCCTCCTATTGTTCCTGGAACAGCAGCCGTCCGCAGGGAGCGGCACAACTTCCAGGACTGCGAGCAGCAGCTTGATGTGGACAGGAAGCAGCCTCCTCTCCCGAGGCTTCCAGACATGTCCTGTGCAGTTCTGACTCAAGTAGAATCAATAAGAATAAATACGTTTGCTGCCATCTGCTGTTTGTGTGTGAACACGATGTTACTATGGAGATAAGAACAAATAACTTCTTCTCCTTTGTAATTATTGTAGATTAAAGTCAGTGAAATATCAGCAAACCGTGGCTCTTTTGAAGTCACTTTGAACAATACAACAGCAGCTTTTGGTTCAATTGCCATAATGATCGTCTTCCTGTAAGACATAGAAAGTTGTTCAGACTTATTTGCTTTTGTAATTTGTGAGCAATTCATTAGTCTGAGCATATATTCAGACTTGGGACAATTAAAGGTTAACTGTGTAACAACTCAATTATAGTGATTAGTTATCCGTTCCAGCTGCTTTAAGACACTCGGGTCAAATTACAAAATCTGTTGACGTAGGGAGATCGTGACCATCTTCTTAATGAAACATATTTTGAAAGAATCCTAACTGTACTATACTGCCCCATGCAAAGTGTATGTCTGACTTATAAAAGCATTGACAACAAACCAAACGACATTAGACATTAACTGAGCAGACGGGACCATAGCAGGCTCTTTATGTAAAAAAATGTATTTGTGTGTACTTACATACTGGTGTCAAAAGAGAATGCACCAAAATGTCACATTAAATCACAATTACAAAGGAAATGTGTTTTGTTTTTCTTCAATTACAAGTATTGAAAAACTATATACAGAAAAAGGAAATGGTGATAAGAGCACAACAGAAACTGAATTACACATAGCGAGGCCCTTGAGCAAATAAAAGAAAATGCTGCTCCTAAAGGTATACTCTACAGGGTCGATCCACTCAAAGAAAAAAAACACAAACCAAAAAAAAAAAAAAAAAAAAAAAAAGTCAAATCTCAAATTCAAAATGCAGAATTAGAAATTATCAAAATATGTGAATGATAAAAATAGTATGCACAATGCACTGAAGAGGGAATGAAAAAAAATAAACAAACACAAAAAAAGAGATATTTTGAGTGGAAGTACCCTTTACTCAAATGATGTTCTGGAGACCAAACCGGACACAAAAGAGCGGTGGTGTGTTTGAGGGAGGGGGGAGCAGGGGGAATAAGTGACGACGGGCTCGCTGCTCCAAGCCCAAAAACATGCTTGTTCTGAACAAATAGAAACTACTTCATTATGTCAGGCTATGGTGACATTCAGGGGCGCGTCGACGCACAAAACACTGGAGAAGCAGAATTTCAGAAGTATATTGTAAGAGAAAGATGTTATTTTCATCAAGTCCTAATCCCAAACCCACAATACACAGAAAAACCGGACACTTCAGAATTGTCGCTTGCCAGAACATGTGCTTATCAAAATAAGCGTAGAAATGCTACCACTCAAAAAAGAAAACAAAAAAGAAAACCTTCACTGAACTCCTCTGGAAGGAAAGGTGTCCATGACGTGCACGCAAAAGAACTGCACCCCCCAAACCAGGGTGGGAAATCTGAACCGGAGAGCACGAGAGCAAGGTCTTATTCCGTTGGTGCGCTCAATTCATAAAGCACTTTAAATTTAATCAAACGTTCACTACGGATTCTTTCAGTCGTTGCAGATGACAAGTGGAGCAGGAGAAAACAATTCAGGAGTTAAAATTTAGAGGACCTTTTTGTGGCACCATTACTGAAGTAAATTTAGACAGGTCTCGCAAGGAAAACGGTGCAGCTTCTCAAAAAGGAGCCAATGCAATCTTGTTCTTTGAAGTTAAATGGATGTGTGGTCATTTAAATGTGCTCGGTTATAAATCGGGCATCTGAAAATTCTGTTGAATATGAGGGACTCAAAGGTTGTTGTTTGGATTGTAGTTGTAACTACTCACACACAGAAAGTGGTGTAGTGCTACTCAGTCTGACAAGTGATCGCTAAATTATTGTTAATAGGACTTTTCTTTTTCTTGCCTGCCTCTTTCAAAAACAAAAGGATGTGAGAACATGTGAGAATCCACCATAAAGTAAAGTGATCAGAAACAAAATTATATTCTCCTTCTTCGTTAAATTAATGTTTTGCTTATAGGAATAGTACATGGAAATTTGGTTACGTGGTGGATTCATCCCTTGCCTGGCAAAGACTTTACTTTCGGGGTAGGAATCAGTCTCTGATGCATCAAGGCCTTGTGTTTCTCCTTTAGTCACTTTTAGCCTTTTTGCCGTCGCTCCCATTCTTCTCTGGCTCTGCGCCGTCCTCTTCCTCCTGCTTCTTCCTCTTCTTTGTGTCGTCCGACTGACTGGGATCAGAGGAGGGGTGTGGCCGGAACGTGATGATCATGCAGGTCATGTTGTCACACCCTGTCCCGTCTCCAGACGTGTCTGGGGCCAAACAGTTGTCCAGCAGCTGCCAGGAGGACACACCGGGTTAGCAACAGTGACCATTTTGTTTTACTATTAGGGCTGTGATGTAATTACAAATATTCAACAAACAAACAAATGTATTTATTATTTTTAATAATTGCATCACATTTCTGAGGGTCTTAACCGTAGATTGTACACCGATGGGTTACAGTCCGCCACAGACTGTTGAGCAACGTCATGGCTTTGAACTCCGGGTGGGTTCCTTCCTACATTAAACTGAAGATGACGTACTAGCGATTTATTTATACTTATTTTATTAAGACTCATCTTCGATCCTCATTCATCACCAGTTTCATTCATTTGGTGTGGAGTAGTGATGCAAGCCTCAAACAATTTGTTTGCAATGAAAGAATCTTTGAAAAGACTTCGGAGTCACTGCGGCAAAATAAGTCTCCCTTGTGGCTTTAACCGCAGCCAGGCACACAGGGGTTCAGTCTGAATCTCGCCAAATGAAAATAATTACAGGGGATTCAATTAATGTAGAAAAAAAATTCATATTGAATGTGACCGATTTACACTTTGCAGTCCACCAAATTAAATAGTTGTGACAATAAAATTATTGCATTATAGCAACTGAACCAAGAGTCAGAACTTTGACCAAATCTTTTTTTACAGTCACTTGTCAAGAACAGATTCTTTAAAAGGTGCCAAATGTTTCATTACTAGGCCGAATCCTCCAAATGCCAGTACATATTATACATAGGTTAGATGTTTTAGTGCTTTATGTTCTAGACCGGTGTTCTGAAAATGAGCGCTTACCTCTTCCACTATAGAGGTGAGGGGTCTGGCTTTGCCATTCTGGTCCGGTTTAATCCTCTCATTGATGAAGTCCACAACTTCCTGGCTGCTCAACACATTCCTGTAGACAGACACATCATGGTGTTTAAATCGGTCAAAACTGTTTTAATTGAGACAACAGGGAGACCAGGTGTGAACAAGTCAAATCGGCTCTTAATACCATTAAGAAATACCCACCAGATTCCATCACAGGCGATGACCATGAAGTCATGATCCTCATTGAGTGTCAAAACTTTAACATCTGGCAACGCCGAGATCATCTGCTCCTCTGGAGGCAGAGCCTTGTTCCTCTTATAGAAATGGTCACCTGAGAAAGGGAGGCGAGGTTAGAACACAGGCTCCTACAGTCCAAACTGAGCTATGTCATGAATTTCCATTGGTTTATAACCAGAGAACAAAGAACGAAAGATTAAAGACATGGTAATATCAGCAGTTATATCTGGATCAATTTCCACCAATGACAATTGTATTTGAATCGCAGTTTTCATTTCAAACTCTCAATTGAGTCATCAGTAGTCAATTAGCATTAAAAATATTATAGATGGTTGAAAAACCACCTGCAATGCACCTTTTCCTAAGAAATCTCAATGTCATTTCTTGGTGCCATGTTGATATACAGTAGACATGTTCAATTGTACCAATGGCTCTGGAGAGGTTGAGTCCTCCATTGACACGCCCGTCCATCGTGACCTTCCCTCCTGCGTTTTTGATGCGAGCCAGCTCCAGCTCGTCCTCTGGCTTGTGGTCGTACGACATGTCTACTGCCTTTCCTACAGTCATACGGGAGAGATCAGACCAATAAAAGGTATATCATATTTTTGTAGTATTATACTTACAGCAGAGTAATTCATCAATTGATATGCAAAGCCATCCAGTGGTACCTCAAAACAGGTTCACCAACATGTTGCCAATGAACATTATTCTATTCCATCTGGGTTTTTCCGGTGATGAAATTCAGTTTATTCCATATTTTAACTAACAAATATTTAGTTAAACCTCGCGAATCATTTCGGTAAACCAAAAATTATTCTTGATTACACCCAACGAGTTTTACCATTATCATCTTTGCTATTGTTAGAGAGCATGTGATCAAACAATCAGGTTGTCAATCTCAATACACTGCAAAAAGATGCATGTCAAACAGCCACGAAGAGTCGCTACATCTGCACTTAGCCATGTTTCCCTGTCTCGACTGTACACATCTCAACTAAAAACAAGAGAATCTGACATGGCAGTTCATTTATGTAAAACATTTTAAAGGGTAGTGGTTTGAACTTACCACGCTCTGAAACCACACAGCGAGAGTCTCCAGCGTTGGCCACAATTAACTGTTTCCCTCTGATCAGAGCCACTACGGCTGTGGTCCCGCTGTCTGAGCCGGGCTGCGCGAACAAACACACATGGAAGAGCTCAAAACCACCTTAAAAGCAACACAGGTTGACTTCCAACATAAAATCACAACCTTACTTCATAAATTAAATGCAACAGGTTCACTATAAAAATCTGAATGCAACCAAAATGTATAGAATCGCATACGATTCAAACACACAGGTACACAAAAACAGGAATTTGTCAATTATTAGTTGGCATTTGGTTCCGGTTTGGATCCATACATGAGCACTCCTGTCACTTGCCTCCTCTTTTCCGTCCATCCCAAGACACGTTTCTTCTTCATCTTCATCCTCCGAGTCTTCGCCCTCTTCCGTGTCCTCCTCTTCCTCCAGTTCACTGCTATCACCCTCCTCCTCCTCCTCACTGCCATCCTGACATTAACAAGCACCTTTATGTGAGCACAGCGCTTCCTATATCCACAGGGTTCTGCTATGGCTACCAAGACTGATGGTGGGGACAAAGAATTAAACTCTGCTCTCTGGACAGAAATTTAAACAACTTTCCGGAAATAAAATCTTCAATTATATAATTTAACTGGGGTGTTGCTATTGAAACTAGAAATGTTTATGTGTTTTGTCCTCCAGAATATATACAAATACTGTAAATACAAAAAAAAGAATATGCATGAGATCAAACGGTTGTCATTTTCTTTAAAATATATCAGGGCTGTTAAAGCAATTAAATTCAAATAGGAAAACGGTTACCAAGACTTATGTAGGCAGGAATTGTATATTATTTTGTGTTTCCCAATACATTGAGTGGAAAAAGTCAAGAGGGCCTGCCCCCAAATGAACACAAAACCTATTTTATCAAATACAACTCCAGACCATCGCGCACACTCGCCTCTTCATCGCTGCCTTCCTCCTCCTCTCCCTCCTCCGACTCCTCGCTGTCGTCAAAGAAGCGGGATTTAGCGTCTCCTGGCGCCTGAGCCGAGGAGGAGGAGCAGGAGGGACCAGCGTCCCCTTCCGCCTTAGCAGCCTTCTCTCCTCCACCGGAGTCCCCCGAACCCCCACAGTCTGAGGCCAAAAGAGAGAAATGAGTGACGAATGATGTGAGAAGAGATCAGACCTTAAAGCAACAATAGACAACTTTTTGCTTTTACTTATTATGAAGTAAATGTTGATTGCACAGTGTAATGACATCGTCGGGTTTGGTACAAACTTCCGGGAAAATGAAGGATCAATTTACGCCACAGATCCGCTGGCAGGTCTACGGCGAAGAAACTAGACCTATCCGTAGCTGTGTAGCATGTCATGCTAACTCGCTGGGAAGCGGGTGTAACATAGCTCCAAATTTGTCTGACAAAAGTCAAAGAGTCTTACCGGAGCTAAACAGCTACACAGGCTAAGTTAGCTTCAGGGTCCTAAACAGTCCCTGACGCTGTATGCATGTAATGAAAATATGTTATTTTTGCCTTTTTTTCTTTTCCCTATTCCTACACACTGTGGTACCTGAACAGTCATGGAATTGTATGAATTGGGTATTGCTACAAAGCTGAGACTGTTGTGTATCCAAAGAGCCCCACTGCATTGCCTCATAGTAACCATTTCAATCTGGTGACAGCATTTGTTTTTTACTTGATCTTGCTGTATCAAATGACCTATTGTGACCTCTAGGATAATCACAGCCTCGTGAAACTCTAGACCCAGAATCTAGACACCCAGACCATTCAGGAAATGTATGGGATGTCCAGGTACATTGAAGATAAGTGGGTTTTTCTGAGTCATTTTCAGAAAAGTGTTTGTCACCCAATCGTCAAAATGGTCAAATTCACACAAATCTCCAATTTTCAAGTTATTGATGCTGCATCACAGCATTAAGTTTTCTAAAGTGATTTTCAAGGTCATGGAGGTCTTCAGGTGGTCTTTTGGGGGATTTCTGACCCTTTTCCCCATTCTCGAGTGGTCATAAATGGCTAGGAAGTGTACCAAAGCTGTGTAATTAATGGTATCAGGCATGAAGACCCTTTACACTCTAAATATTAATCATTTTATCAGGCGCAATTATAAATATAATGTTTACCTTTTAATTGATAGAAAAGATTGACAGTATCAAGCTGCATCTCAAATGATGCCTTAGGGTCTCAGCTTTTTGATGGTGTTGTGTCTGATGGTATGTGGCACCAACTGCTGACCCACACCACCACCCCAAACTCCAACACCTCCAGCTCACCTCTTCAAGTATTATTTGTCAATGCATAACATTACAGCAAGTGTCATGTTGGCACTGAAATGCTTACTTTTCGTGCCAATTTTCAACAGAGCAGATAAATCGCAAAACAAGTTTAACATATTGAAGTGACAAGTAAAAATCACTCAAATAAAGTTAAAAAAATACACAATTTGAAGAAATATTCACAAAATGCATGTTTTTGTTATACAAAAATTAGGAAGAGTAAGCGGGGGAAATTTAACAAAATTTGGGCAGAGTAAGCAGCATGAACTGAAATTAAAGTGTCATTCACTAAATTAAGTATAAATACATTTTTTTTTGTAAAACTGTAATCAAAGATTTAATGCTTTATTTTTAATACAAATCATTTTAGTCTACTGGTGAGGAAAAGGTGAGCGTTTGCTCCTTCCGTCAGCTGAAAAGGTATATAATAAGAATATAACATTAACTTTCATACCTGAGGAAGAGCCGCCGCCGGCACCCCCACCCCCCGTTTTCCGACAGGCTCGCAGTTTGGAGCCTCCTGCTGCTCCTGCTTCTCCTCCTCCTCCTGCCTTGGCCTTCCCATTGCTCTCCTCTTCAACCTCTCCGTTCAAACCTTCCTTCACTCCACCATCCACCTTGTCGCCTGGGGCTTCAGTATGTGGACAGGCCTTCTTGGCTGCAGCACTGTTGTGAACAGAGCAGGATGATGTGTGTGAATAAATAATTCTAACAAGGGGAAATTCAATCTAACGCCATTGGGTCATGTTGGTATCGGACATAGTATTAAAAGTACTTTTATGATTATATGAGCACAGTATCAGACCAGATAACTGTATCTCTGCATCTCTAGTTTAAACTGCACGGCCGTAATGCTCTTTATGGCAGAGATCCAATCTGTAGTGTCAAACAATAATTCATTTTTTAGTAATATCTCGAAGTACGGACTGAAAAAGTACCTGAAATACATGCAAATAACACCAGACAGAGGACAGTCTAGATTAAAATTAAACAACTTTAATTTTAGAATAAGGAATATTTGCAGCGTACATTCCAATATTTAATCTAGCTATTTCTAAACATAAAACAGGGTGGTAGCATAGCAAAAACATTAGCGAGGCCAGACACTGGATCAAATGAATCACCTGAGTGCAGCAGCGTGTTTGGCGGTGTTGATGTTCTGGCCATAGCGCACCAGCAACTCCTCCATGGTCATGGTGGCCTCCTCATGGAGCAAAGCTGCTTCCTCCGTGTCCACTGGAGGACAGGAGAGGAAGGACAGGAATTTGGATGGAAAAGTTAGCAACACTGCATGGCAAACAACTACAGTTGACAGTGAGAAGTTCCACTCACAGTCGTCCTCCTCTGCCACCTTCTCACTGGGCGGCTCCTCTGTTGGCCGGCCAGCAATCTGCACCAATTCTCTGATAACTTCTTCTGTGGTCATTCTGCTGTCGATGGCTAGGAAGGCATCCTCCAGAGCCTGGAAGGATCACACCAGGAAACACACCGGACACAATTTCCCATATGCAGCTATAAGCCAATGAGCACATCAAGAAAAATGGGTATTGACTTCAGTGACATCTCCTGCTCCATTCTTCAGAATAAATGGAAGGATATCAAAGAATGCATGTCTACATGTTACCATTGTTGAATTTCAAACCCATCATGCACTCTGTTTTTCACCTTCTGCAGTTTGCCGTCTTTATACGTCTTCTGCTCCTTGATGGTATCGGGAAGGTATTTGGAACAGTACAGAGCCACCTCCTCACCTAAAATGGGAAACAAATAGAGGATAATGCCATTTGATTACTATGCTTGTTAGGGCCATGGAGTATTTCGGATTCATCGTGCTCCCTTCAGATGTTAAGAGTTGTAAGATTTGGGGTAAAAACAGTTTAATAAAAATGTTTGGGGGTTTAATATTCAGTGAATAAGGGTTACTACAGACATACATACAGACAAGCAAAGATTGGATTAATTGAGAAGCGTACTAACCGATCAACAAGATCACAGGTAAGTAGACAATAACGATAAATGTAACAAATCTTTATCATATGCTTTGTGTGTTACCTCCATGTCCGTCATACACCGAAAACATGGCCGTCTCATTGTCGAGCTCTGGGATACAGTTGTGAGCATCCTATCAAACAGCAAGAGAAGACAGTCATCACACAAACATGCCAGGTTAAGAATGGAAAACATTGTACATATGAGGTCATTTATTACACACATAATAAGCTGCTTGGTGCTTTTTCTGTGTGAATATACAGAACCTGTCATGCATGGTTACCTTACTAAATAGAGGACATCTTAACAGGTACTTATGAGAGATCCGAGCGCCTATTTGCCTGATGGTCCGTACTGAGAGAAATCTGAGATAATCAGTATCATCAAGTTCGGCTGCTACAAGGTTGACACAAATATAACGATGTGAGACTGAGAAGCGACTTGGTCAAAAACAAAAACACCCCCTTACCATACTACTGCCACCGCCTTCAGACACTGGCGTCTCTACCACATGTATCGCTGCCAAACGAAAGCAGCTGCCTGCACAGTTTGCCCATTTAACTGTCTGCCCCTTGTTCCCTGGTGGGCTTTGGGTTTAGCTGGAGCATCACAATCAGGCTCCGGCGCCAGATGAGATGATGCATGAAGGAGCGAACATGACCAAATTATTTAAGAAACATGTACATCCACGAGGTAGGATGAGCAAAGGAAGAGCGACGGGCAGTGACACATAGAAAGAGGCCGGTGTGCGTGGTGCTGATGGATACAAACGTCACATATTACAGCGGGTGGGTGAAGGCACAGGTGTCGCGGTGTGTGGCGGGGACAGTCGGCCGTGTGTACGCGGCGAACGCCGGAGAACAAGCCGTGTGAGCGCCGCGAAAGGCTGAATGGTTTTACCGCCTCACCTCCATGGAGACCCGCCACCCCTGCATGGCAGAGAAGCCGTAGCTCATGCTGCTGTTGCCGCCATCGGAAGAGGTCTTTGTCGTGTTGGGTTGTGACAAATAGGCCCCCATGGTGGTCGGTTCGATCTGCCAGGACGATGCGAGAAAAGGAATCAGGGTTTTGTTCTGCTTTAGGGGCGCACGCAGCCAGCCAGCCCCCCCTCGAGCTAGCCGCCTAGCGCAGCTGGCACTAGCATGCTAGCATTAGCAACACAGCAGAGTGGACGCAGCGGCTGGCTAGCCCACATGCTAACTGTGGAAACCCGGATAAAGTTCCGTAACCTCTGCCCCGCAAGCAAGTTAGGCCACCCGCCAACAACCCGGCGACTCCGTTACCTGTCTACCAGAGCAGCAGCAACATATAAAGAATGTGTCCCGAGGTGGAGGCTTGGCGCGGGGATCGCTACACGTGGATAGTGCGCCGCTATCAACAGTTCGCAGAAAAGAACCAGGTGTAACGCCGGAGCCGAACCGGAAGTGGTGCAGTGCGCATGTCCGGTGTCCGCTACAAGGCGCGTTGCGCGTAACGGCGCATTATTATTACATTATTATTACATTATTATTACATTAATATTACGTATTATTACATTATTATTACGTATTATTACATTATTATTACATTAAATTGTTACGTTATAAACTTTCCAAAATAAACGATTATTTTATTTGTTTGCTTTTTACGGTTTTTATTGACTTTTTTTAACAACTGTTTATTGGCTTTTTTGTGCAGAAAATATCAATGGAGACACAACAACAACACAACAACAACAACACAACAACAACAACAATACAACAACAACAATACAACAACAACAATAACAACAACACAACAACAACACTACAACAACAACACAACAACAACAATACAACAACAACAAACAAACAAACAAACAAGAGAAAAGCAACACACGCAGTTACTTACACTGAGGGGGAATCCATCTGACGATCCCCGCATGTGGAGGCGACCAAAAGGAGAAATAAGATAAATAAGA
>OMKR01104494.1:0-10126 GCA_900302355.1 Cyttopsis rosea | reverse complement strand
TGCCGCCGCCGGGAGGAACCTCTTGGTTTCTAGGCTTAACCACACCCCTTGGACTGCCACAGTGGGATAGGGATCAGACCATCGGTTCCTAACTGGGTGGTTAACAGCCACTATGGGGTCCTGATTAGATGCAGGACTAGGGATCTCTATCGACTGGGTCACCGGCCGGTCAGATCACAAGAGGCATTTAACACTGGGAAGCAGAGAGGCTGAACGTCCTTCACTCAGGAGTCGGAGAGGGAGGAACTCAGTGGAATGGGATCCAGCCTGGAGCTGCATCCCAGTGAGGGAGGCTTGAAGGATCTAAGTGGCTGCAGATGTTCGTTTGACTGCTACCATCCACCATGGCCTCACTAGTGACTGACCCAAGAGAAGGCTCATCCACCTATTCCATACAAGCCCCAGCCATACCGAGTGCAGACCCTGGGAATAATAGCCTGAGCGGCTGCCTCAAGCTGGATGACATCCATTTCACCATGGCAATAGATGATGCCACGTCAACCCCGGTGCCAACCGACAGACAGTGAAGAAGGAGAACACCACGCAAGCGAAGCCGAACCCAGTGCAGCTGAGAGCACGCCCCGCCTGAAGGCCAAGGCCAGCTATGGCCCGACACCCGACGCACAGTTCCAAGGAGGACCATGAGGCCGATGCCCGTAAAGCCCACTGGCGCCAGATGACAAGTGCCCTGACCCACATAAAGCGAGAACTCAGAGCCATAGACATGGAAGACCGACTGATGACGCCACATCTCCCCACCTAGCAGACATGATGAGGTGAACCAACACCCATGGATCACTGGAAAGATAAGCACGGCAGAGAGGGAGGGGAATGCTCGGCACAGTTCCCACTCGTAGAGGTGTCAGGAACAAGAAAACGCCCCCCCGTTACAACCCCTGGGGAAATCAGGATCTCGTGACACTCACCAACCAAATGCCTCCCCTGTGCAGAGGAGCAGAAAAATGGATTGCAGCATTAGAGGAGCTGACACATGGACAGAACCTAGCTCTGGGCGACATCAAAGCTCTCCTTGCACCTCTGATGGGAACAGCAGCCCTCCAGCACCTGGCTAACACAGCCAATCTCGGACAATAGATTGGAAGTTCCTCCTATGATGCCGCATCCTTCAACCACTACCGCTGCCAGGTATGGGAAGCGCTCCGAACCACCTACTCAGCCCAACCAGACGTTGCTTTGCTAGGAGCCGACAAGCTCAAGGACGGATCCACTGTCCTTCCGACACAGACAAGAAAGGAACTGGCAGGTAGAACCGGACAAAGGCCAGATGAAACTCCCCTGACAACTACTCTGTTCCATGGTGCTCTCTACACTTCCAGAAGCAGTCCAGGACAGCCTGAGAGATATGGTAGCCCTGCACTGCATGCCCTGGAACCAGCTCAAAGATCATGTCACTCACTATGTGAAAGGCCAACGTCAGAAGACCAAAGGAAAGGTCGAGGAAACCAGCTCAGTCATGATGGGAATAAGAGATGAGAAGAACACAGATTTCCTCACTAACCTTGTTTCCCTCCAAAAGATAGGCATCCCGCACCTAAATTACTTTGCTTGTTTGACACATGTTAAGGACCATATGTCAAAAAGGAGGGATGGTTGGAATATTAAGTAAAGACTACAAAATCCCAGGTTTCACAGTATTTGCTGAAATTTCTGTATATGTGTTATTTCTTTTCAGAACAATGGAGGGAGAGGTGTTACTATCCCCAGGACCTCCCATCCTACTCAAAGTGCTTCGAGCACCTCATGGTGGACTTTATTGAGCTGATGTCCTGTCATGGTAAAAATATTGTTAAGTGAAAATTGACATGTTTTTCTAAATGGGACCCGAGAGAAGGTAAACTTGATTGGGTTTCATGCCTGCCACGAATGAATTACATCACGTAAACCAGTGGTGATTCGATTGTCCAGTTAGTATTTATCACTTTTCAACTTTTGTTATTTTTTACATATTTATTGGATTGTGTAGGTGGGATTATGTTCAGGCAACATTCGAGAAATACATTCTAGGAAAATTTGACAACCCTGCACAATTCATACACTTTTAGGACTAGTCTGCAGATAAGATGATGATGATGAGGATCATCTCACCGACCATGCTAAGGGTTTTTTCCCGAACACTTTTGAGTTGTATGCTATTGTAGGTTACTTATGGGGTATAACTGAAGCTGAAAGAGGGGAAGTTTCAGGAAGAAGACAGTGAGCAGCTGGATGAATCTTCTTGCAATCTAGTCTACTTATTTTTAGAATCCTGTTTAGTGTAATACCTTGCAGGCTAAAGATCTAACCTAATTATTATGCTTTTACTGCTGTCTGGTATCCAGCCTAATCCTGGTCCCTCAATTACATGTAACTCGCCAGCAGATTGTAATAATATGCCTTGGTTGCGTATCATATATATAAATGCTTGCAGTCGGCTTTCTAAAATGGATATGATGGGAATTTGGGCTTGGTCGACAGATGTTGATTTAATTGTTGTTTCCGAGACTTGGCTTTCCAAGTCTATACTTGATAAAGATGTAGCAATTTATGGATTCAATATTTTTCGTTCATCCCAAGAAAGGCGGTGGCATGGCGATCTATGTTAGATCCAGTCTTGCTGCACAGGTCATGCTCTCCAAATCTGCTATTAAGTAGTTTGAAATCTTAACTCTAAGTATTGATTTGTCTGGTGGTCAGTATTTAACTGTTGTTGCTATAGGCCCCTGTGGTGATATATGATATATGATATAACACAGTTCTCTCTGTGGCTTTCTTGGCTCGGCGTTCAGCTCTGCACCTGCGTCCTGCCGATCTCCTCTGCAAAACAGACACAACCCATATGGAGTGGAGAATGCCAATTTCGCCTTGGACTCTGGAGACAAGGGAATCTGCCAGCAGCCCTTGGTTAAATCCAGTGTTGTATAAGATTGAGCCGTGCCTAACCGGTGAAGTAGCTTTTCAACAAAGTCAAATTTTGACACCGCGTTCACCTTTCGGTGGTCTACACAGAACCACACAGACCCATCAGGCTTACCTACCAGCATGATGGGACTAGACCAGTCACTTGTAGACTCCTCTATCACCACCATGTCCAGCATGGCCTCCAATTCTGCTTACATGATTTTACATTTATGCTTGGGCAAGCGATATGGCCAGGAGCATACTTTCACCCCCAGGGTCGTCTCCACATGGTGGTGTATGAGGGATGTGCGGCCTGGCAGGGGGGAGAAGACATCAGAGAACCGTTGCTGTAACACAGCCACATCAGCGCTCTGGATGGGCAAGAGATGGTTACTGGACAGGGCTGGGGTGGGATCGGTCGCTTTTGGTCACTTTGCAATTAATTTAGAGCTGGAGGTAGGATGCAACACTAACACCTTTGTCTCCCGGTGCGAATTGTCTTAGTTGAACCCCTCTGTCGTATACATACAGTATATATTCAAAGGGAGAAAATCCTGTGGAGGACTGAGAAACCTCCCCAAACAATGGGTCCAGCCACTTGTCCCAATTCTTGTCCCTATCGTCATGCACAAACTTCCGAATCATGTTTTTCAGCGATTTGTTAAAGCGCTCCATCAGTCCATCGGTCTGGAGGTGATAAACACTGGTCCAAATTGAGCGGACAGCCAGAAATTCATAACGTTCCCGAGTACATTTTGTCTGAAATACAGCGCAGGGTCACTGCTTTGGGGTATCGGGTTGCATAGTTCACTAGAACTAACACAAAACGATATCCGCGAGCACTGCGGTCTAACGGCCCGATGAGGTCCATAGTGAGTCTTACGATCGGGACCTTGACTAGGGGACCCCACTTGGGATTCCCCTGCTCCTGGCCCTCAGCATTGCAGCACACCACACAATATACACATTTTCCTTCTGACCATGAGCACACTCCCCCAACTTCCTTTATTAAACTATCAAAGCACCCAGGGTTGCCGCGGCAGCTGTTCCAGGCACTGACACTGCCGATGCAGCACTCAAGTTGGCAGCACAGGAAGTCGCCCTCGCCCTCCAGATTGGCAATGCGCCTCTGCAGCCAGCGGTTCTTCTCACTTGCACCTTTCATCCTCAGCTCTCCTGTCTCCTCAAGTCCCTGTTCAGGTGCCACGCCCTTTGGTCCACCACAGCCCCCTTCTGCTACCACTGACACGTTACTCTCTTTAATGCAGCTCTTATTTATTTGATTTTACATATTACATTTTCAAGTGCCAATCTCGGAGATTTCATGTTTTTTTGTTTTTGACAGCACCTATGGCGGTAAATGAATTGCAGGTGTGTTTTTGGACTTCACTTCCCAGAGTTCCAAACAGTGTCGCCTGGGTGATGTCAGTCAGTTGCCTTTATCTGAATGTCGAATTGTTTCTTTTTCTTTGGATTTGCACTTGTTTTTGAAGTTTCATCATCAGTAGTCATCAATATTTTCTGTGTTTTCAGACTGGAAAAAAAAAGTATGCCGTGTGACTTCCAGCCGACCCCTCGGTGAGGAGTTTTGTGTGACCAGCCGGGGCTCACTACTGCTGCCACCTGTCTCAGGTTAATGATCCTTCTGCAGGTTCACCTACGGAAACCTTGTTACGACTTTTACTGCCTCTAGATAGTCAACTTTGATCATCTTCACTGGCACCTGGCACAGAACCACAGAGTTGAAGAGTGAGCCTGTTGCGTTAGCTATGCTAGCTAGCTAGCGTCACTATGCGTCACTAATGTTGCGCTGCTTGTAATTTTTCCCGGGAATGTTGCCACCGACAACCAGTTATTTATACTGAGAATAATGCAAATGCAAGGTGCAGCATTTCATCAGTGGGCCGGAGGCTCAATCACCTGTGTGTTACCTAGTGACTTAACATTTATTTAAATAAAAATCTTTGAGATTGTAGCTTTAAGGAAATCATCCTGGTAAGTGATTTAAATTGGTATTGGCTGTCACCAGTGTCTGATGATTTTAAAGCTCAATGTTTGTCTTTTAACCTTACACAAGTCATTGAAAGTCTCACACGCCTTAATGTCCCAAATGTCTAGACAAATCATCTCTCATCGATCTTTTAATTTCCAATATGTCGCATACATATTCTGCAACAGGGGTCTTTGCTAATGATCACTGTGTGGTTGGTGCTATTAGGGACACCAAATTCCCCAATACTAAGCCCCATGTTATTCAGAAAAGAAATCTTAAGCACATTGAGCAAGCCTTCCTTCATGATCTATTTCATTTTAAATGGGACCGTATTTTATTGATTAGTGATGATCTTGCTTGGAAATATTTTCATGACAGTTTTAGTTATTTTATGACCAAACTAAAATGCTATCCTCTATCCTCATCCTATTCGCAGGTTCAGGGTGAAGGTCTGTGATAGCCCCTGGTTCACTTCTGAGCTGGCAGGCCTCTTCTTACACAAGAGGAACCAGCTTTAGCTTTGGTTTGAGGAAGTCTGGCTCTGAGGCTGACTGGCTACATTTCCGTCAACAATGTAATCGCTGCACTGCGAAAAGTGATTATTATTAATCACAGACCACAGACAGTCTAAATGACCCTAGGAGATTTTGGCAAACCATAAAATCTCTCTGCCAACTCTTGCTCCTCAGAGCTGCCTCCTAATATTGTTGTTGACTCCATCCCTGTGTCAAATAAATGTGAGATGCTTAATTGTTTCAACAAACATTTTATAGCCTCCAGCTCTTTGTTTGGCACATTATCTGACAGCAAATCACCCACTTCCTCCTCCCCTGCCAGTCATGCCTCCAATGGCCACACATTCTCTTTCACCCCCTTCTCTGTTAGGGAGGTTTGTAAGGCCTTAAATATCTAGACCCTAGAAAATCGGCAGGCCCTGACAATGTCCTCCTTTACTTCTTACGCCTGGCCGCAGATATTATAGCTGAACCAGTGTCGCATATTTTTTAATCTCTGTATAAAAAACAATGTCATTCCTGATGTTTGGAAAACTGCTAATGTTCTCCCCTTATTGAAAGGTGGGGAACCCATGGTATTGAATAACTACAGACCCATGTGTTAATACCAATTGGCGACTGCTCTGACCTATCAGCAGCTTTGAAATTATTGAAAAGTACCAACATAGCAGTAGGAAGGACTGAATGATTGAGAGAGTGTGCGTCAGTAGTTCTTTAAACTTTCACTTCCTGCTAATATAAAGAATATGCCTTTTATGAGTATGTGCACATTTTTGTTAAAGTTGTAAGCAATCATCTGCATACTCAGTGTTAAAGAAAGCATATTTTCACCACACTCCTCTTCACATTAGTCTACTAGCTATTGTCAATGGCAAATGCATTAATGATGAATGAATAATGATTAATGAACAAAACAACCTGAACCTGCTTTGCTACATCGGAAGGCTTAAACCGCAGTCCAGTACTTGAATATCAAGTTAGAATGATTCTACAGGAACATTGTGGTGTAAAAATGTCAGCAGGGGAGGAGTTAAGGGAGGAGCTTGGCTGGAGCAGATAAAAAGGGAAACACAGCAGCACACAATGGGCTTTCTGTTCCGAAGCTGGACCGGACAACTGCAAGAATCGATCGAGTTTTGGGAGTTTTGTAAGTTTTTAGGAGATCAAGTTTTTATATTTTATTACTTCTTGTAGGTTTTCCTTTTTATCAAAAATCAAGCCAAAGCCTTCTTCAGGAAATTAGACACAGAATCCCCCAGCCTGGAGGCATTCGTTCCTAGATTAAATTCAGCTAATGGGCAGTCGTAACTGGACAGAGAGGCTGTACGGCCTGCTGCGGTTCCCAGCTGTAGCCTCAGCTGTTCTGGGAACACTGCCAAGGAGGGAATCGCCTGGCCAGTGTGTCTTTTTCCTCTCTAAATTAGATTCGGACAGACAGGGGGAAAGGAAAAAAGGTTTGGTTTTATTTTTTTATTAAACTTTAATAAATTTTATTTTATTTTCTATTTTTTATTTTATTATGTAGCCTGTCTGTGTTAAGTATTGATTAATTGCCCCATTGTAACGCTTATGCTATAAGATATATTCTTCCTGCATTTAAAGTAACGGTTTTATAGTAATCTATTATGAATAGAATACAGTCATTCAAGTATTGAAAACCCTCCTTGTGTGATTTTAAAAAGTTAGGTGACTGCGCTTTGAATGGATCTGAATGATTTGTTTGATGATTAGCCTCCATCATTGCTTCTTCGTGAGAAGAGGTAATTACAAATATCTCCCTGAAAGAAAAGTATACTTGCTACTAAATAATTATCCAGCAACCACACCAACTCGCACTCGTTTAGAGAAGAAGCAATCATTAACCAAAGGGGCTTCCGAGGTACCCTAATGTGGGTCACTAATGGGGTACAACCGGGGCTGAAACAGGGGAATCTTCGGGAAGGAGACTGAGCTTCTGGATGAATCCTCTCACCATCTAGCCACGGTCTGCAGGTGCAGCACTGGCTTCGTTCTGTGCTGGTGCGGCTGTTCTGAGTTGGCCCTGATGAGATCCATGGGTGCTGATTGGTGCAACTCGGCTGGGAGTTGTTTCTTTAGCGTGTGTTTGTTATGAACATGGATGGGACCCAAATGCAGGACACAGACTCAGAGCACATGAAATGAGTGAATGAGTAGGGAGAAGGGAGCAGGGAGAAAGGTATCCGGGTGCAGTGGAAGGTAAGACGGGGAGTGGAGGTCCAGAGTTGGTGGGTAGCGTGGTGGCGAAGCGGTGACAGACAGGCAGGCAGGACGGCAGATGGGAGGGAAGATCTACAGAGGTGAAACAACAATCTGGCGAGGAGTGGATGACGAGCCAGGGTTTATATGCAGAGATGCAGTGATGAGGTGCCGATTACTTGCAGGTGTGGAGAGCAGAGATGGGAGCCACGCCCACACCACACATACACATACAAAGACAAACAGGGGAAGACAGGACACACAAGTGAAGGGGGGTAATGCACAGAAACACGAGGAACACCGATAACTGGGAAGCACGTCCGGGGGCTGGGACAGTACTAACCCTAACCCTAACCCTAACCCTTACAGACCAAGAGAGAGACACAGAGTCAGAGAGCCTGTGTATGCCAGGATGGCAAATTTGTCCAAGCTTTATATTTATTGATTTCATGATTTATCTCCACACCTGAGTGGTTCTATTGAATGTCTGTGAATAAATCCTGGCTCCCTGGTCTCCTAAACCTAAACTTGCATCTCCCTGAGTCCTTTGCAAGAAACCTGCTACATGTTGTTTCATGGTAGCAGAGAAGGTTATGAAAGTTTATTTTCTGTCTCACCGGGATTTTCATTTCCTCCTAAGAAAGGGATTTCAGCCTCTGACCTCACAACGAGGTCACCACAATTACACTTTACAAATTATGAAATAATTACTATGGTTTTGCATAACATATTATGTAAATTCTACAAAAAACAAAAGCCACAAAATCTTGAAAAAAAAACAAAATATATATAGATCCACGTCATGCCATCCTTCCATTCATTTTGAAACATATATTTCACTTGAATATATCCCCAGCATTAATTCCATCAATTCATCTCGAATGGAAAAAAAATCTCTTGTTTCACCTTTTCTTTTCTGTGAAATCATTTTTTGCAGTGCAGAGAATCATTGAGTTATTCATACACTCACCTGACCAAACACACGTGCGCACAAATACACAGACAGGCACGCCTACAGTAATAAAGTGTTACCTCTTGTCTCCTACACCTCTGGGTGAGGGACCATGGGCCTCGCAGCACCACTGACCTCTTGGTTAATGACCCTTTTTCAAATGCAGTATTATGACTGTATGTTTTTCAAAAGCTTATAAACCCAAAGAGAAAATGGGGTGGTGGTGGGGTGTAAGTTATAGACCAGACACAGTAATTGCTGGAGAGAGGATAGTTTTGTCTTCCCGTTATTCTGCTTGAGGAGACTCAAGGGCTGTGGTTTTGTTAAATTGGTCAGATTGGTCGACTGAGATGAGGCAGGCTATTGATGAGTCGAGTAGGGGGAGCAAAGACAGCCATGACATACAGCACAATGAGTAGATGTAGAGGTGGTAATTTGCGTTCGCGTGCGCCAGCAGCAGGCTCTGAAGTAATGGCAGCAAATCGGATTTATCGTGTAAAATTTGATTTGACTATTAAAGTAACACAATTACTTTTTAGTGGTAAAATGTTAAAGGATAGGTTTGCCATTTTTCAACCCAGGCCTTGGGTTGTGTTGGTTCTCATAATTTATAAGCAGCTTCTCAATGTGCATTGTGCAAATGCAGTCCATCCTTGTACTTACTTACTAGCGTAACTGCCATCCCATAAATTTTTGTATAATTTCTTATTTTACTTTCACTATTCTATCAACTCTGCTGCTGTAACACCCAAATTGCATTACAAGTGTTATTCCACGGACAGCAGCGGGCACAGCTGGACTACTCCAAAGGATTGATGAGTTGATAACTTGGGCAAGGATGATCTAAGTCCATCTCTACACATGGGAGCCAGGAACGCAGGAAGGGGGATGCATTTCTGGATGCTCCTTGAGATTCCTGTTTGCACCTGGAGCGCTGCAAGGAGCAGAGTATGCTGCACTGTGTGAAATGTTGGGCGTGGCCCTCAGTTTGACTGGCAGTTGCATCACAGGGCACATGCGCAGTCCTTTCAACATCTACGTGGAAAGGGCATAGGGCTACACTTCTGCGTAAATGTACATTATGAATGGAGACGAAGTATAATTTCTTAATTATGTGCTTTGTGGAATGATCAAGCGTGTCCACATCACTTGACGTCATCGCGTCAACTCAAACTTTGAGCGCTCGCTTACAAGATGGCAGCATTTAGCATCTTCTAAATTTTACTGGGACATTTATCCTAAGATCCAATTCGAACCAACCATTAAACAATAAATAAAACACAAACACCGGCAACCCATTTTGATCGCCTTAACAATCGCCAAGAAAATAATATTACTCAATTGAAAACACAGATAAATCTCACCACATCTATTAATAGAATACATCTCACTGGAAAGGCTATTGGCGATATCCAAAAGCAAAGTTGATTTATATAATGAAATATGGGCTACTTTTATCAAGGTCATAACTCCATTCGTCAATAGTTGAATCTTCCTAAGTCGGGACGGTGTCATAGTATCTCTGGGCATGTGGGGGCCTCTCGGGTCGCC
>OMKR01104487.1:0-11281 GCA_900302355.1 Cyttopsis rosea | reverse complement strand
GGGTGGGGGGATGAGGAGGGGGCTGATCTCAAGTTTTCAAGCTGAGACCTTCAGGAGAAAACTGGTACAACTGGTCTGGTTAACCTGCTTAGACTAACCTGTGTGTGTGTGTGTGTGTGTGTTCCCAGGACGCACACGACGGAGAGGTCAACGCCGTGCGGTTCAGCCCAGGGTCCCGTCTCCTAGCAACAGGAGGGATGGACCGCAGGGTGAAGCTGTGGGAGATCGTCTCTGGTGAGTTCACACGACACATAGATGGACACCTCATCAGCATCTAATTAGTGTGATGTGCCTTTAAATCTCAACAGAACGCTGCGTACTACACGCAGCATACTACATCATCATACAGCCGCTTCGCTTCAGCATGTTGTCATGACGATACTGCATAGAATCTGTTTCCAGCGTCTTGCCCTCACAATGCATTGTGGGATGCGCTCGCCAGTCTAGTGTGCAGTGTTAACAGGATGTTTCACCAGATGTACTACGTCATCCTGGTACTTTTCGTACACTGTTGTTTGATACAACAGTCTGTTCCAGTGAAGAACTTTTAACTCAATCATTAAAATTCCTTTTCAACCGTTTACTCACAAGAACTAAAACTAATGAAACACAGTAGACTGAAATGTCACTGTTTATGATCATCATGATATAAAGTTTATACTGAATAATGTCTCGCACTGAGTTCCTGCTTCAGTTTCAGAACTCGGTGACAGTTTTGTTTTGATATTGTTTAATCAAATCAGTGAATAAATGAACTGCCAAACATAATAAACACACCGTAACCCTAGAATGCATGTTGGGTCAAAAATGACCCGGTTTAAACTTCATACGGTCGTACATTTTATTTAATTAATATCCAATTAAAGTAATTGAGAAATTAGTTTAAAAACCTTAATTAAGGATTTTGTGAAATTTGAGATTAATATTGTTGTTTGGGAAAATAAAGCAAGAAAACAATGTTCTGGGTTCTTTTTAACCCAACCTACTGAACAGTGACAGACACCCAGTGTTCAACAGTTAAAATCCTTCTGCAGCTGAGGTTTGAAACCAAAAGGTCGGTGATGAGCTGTAAAAGGTCTGATTACCCAGAATCCTCTATTCCCTCCACCCTCGGCTCCCAGCAGCCTCTGCTCTACCCAGCCTGCTCTAGTGCTGCAGTGCTGGTCCCAGAGCTACTGACAAACCGGAAGTGACATCACAGCCCGAGCCGGTCAGAGAGCCCGCCGACTCGGTATGATGCCGTCCAACAGGAACCAATCAGAACGGAGCATTGGGGTGGGGGCAGGAGGAGGGGGCTGATCTCAAGTTTTCAAGCTGAGACCTTCAGGAGAAAACTGGTACAACTAGTCTGGTTAACCTGGTTAGACTAACGTGTGTGTGTGTGTGTGTGTGTGTGTGTGTAGGTCGCTGTGAGCCCAAGGGGGCGCTGATGGGCAGCAACGCTGGCATCACCAGTATAGAGTTCGACAGCGCAGTAAGTCCTAAACCGGCTAAAAACTCGACTCACTAAAGCCTGAGATGAACTCTGTGGACGTACCACCATCACCGCGGTGCAGCATGAAGGTCCTGCATCAGACCTCAAACGCTAGGTGGCAGCACTGAATCTGGTAATAAGCAGCCGCGTGTCTGTGAAGGATGCAGACAAGACTTAAAATTTTCATTTAAACCAAGTCAGGATTTTACTGTGAAATAAACGCTGAAATAGAAGCATAGCAACAAAGTTTAGTTTTAAAGTGTTTCAGTAAAAACAAAGCACAGTAGCATTATGATTGTAAAAGTAAAGTGTTTGTGGGGAGGTGGTGTCGGCTGCATTGGCTCTGCAGAGACATTCAGCATACAGTCATGTTCATAAATATTTGGACATTGACACAATTGTCATCATTTTGGCTCTGTACATCACCACAATGGACTTGAAATGAAACAGTCAAGATGTGCTTTACGTGCAGACTTTTATTTGAGGGTATTTACATCCAAATCAGGTGAACAGTGTAGGAATTACAATGTGCCCTCCCCTTTTTAAGGGATTGGACAATTGACTGCTCAGCTGTTCCATGGCCAGGTGTGTTATTTCATTCATATTTGCTTTACAAGGAGCAGATAAAAGGTCTAGAGTTCATTTCAAGTGTGGTATTTGCATTTGGAATCTGTTGCTGTCAACTCTCAATATGAAGTCTAAAGAGCTGTCACTATCGATGAAGCAAGCCATCATTAGGCTGAAAAATTGAAACAAACCCATCAGCGAGATGGCAAAAACATTAGGTGTGGCCAAATCAACTGTTTCCTTCCTTCTTAAAAAGAAGGAACGCACTAGTGAGCTCAGCAACACCAAAATACCCAGAAGACCACGGAAAACAACTGTGGTGGATGACAGAAGAATTATTTTGTGAAGAAATTATTATTTCTTATTAGTCCTCAAGAGAGAGAGTCACAACTGTGCAAGTCCAAAATGGATAAAAATAAAATGTATGTACTCTATAAACGGAAGCTAACAGGGAGTAGCACTGTGCTAACTAGTGAGCTCAGTATTTACTAAAGTTCTAATACTACATAGCAGAGTAGTAGTGACAGTTCTGGAACAATGGACAACAACTATGGACAGATGAGACAAAGATCAGCTTGTACCAGAATGATGGGAAGAGTATGGAGAAGGGAAGGAACTGCTCATGATCCAAAGCATACCACCTCATCAGTGAAGCATGCTGGTGGTAGTGTTATGGCGTGGGCATGTATGGCTGCCAATGGAACTGGTTCCCTTGTATTTATTGATGATGTGACTGCTGACAAAAGCAGCAGGATGAATTCTGAAGTGTTTGGGGCAATATTATCTGCTCATGTTCAACCAAATGCTTCAGAACTCATTGGACGGTGCTTCACAGTGCAGATGGATAATGACCCGAAGCGTCCTGCGAAAGCAACCAAAGAGCTTTTAAGGCAAAGAAGTGGAATGTTCTGCAATGACCAAGTCAATCACCTGACCTGAATCCAATGGAGCAGGCATTTCACTTGCTGAAGGGAAAATGCCCCAAGAACAAGCAGGAAATGAAGACAGTTGCAGTAGAGGCCTGGCAGAGCATCACCAGGGATGAAACCCAGCGTCTGGTGATGTCTATGGGTTCCAGACTTCAGGCATATAAAATTTGTTCTAGTTCCTACACCGTTCACCTGATTTGGATGTAAATGCCCTCAATTTCAATGCACTTAAAGCACATCTTGATTGTTTCAAGCCAATATGATAAATTGTATCCAAATATTTATGGACCTGACTGTATACTGAAGGTCTCTGCAGAGTCTTCAACGCAAATCCATAAATCAGGTTTAAGATTAGAAAACTCATTTCACAGCAGCATTCAAATGTACAACTGCAGGAAACTAAGTTCAGTGGACAGTCCAGTCGCACCTCCCACAGTATCTGCCTCTTCCGACAACGCGTACACAGTAGATCACCGTCAGCCGCGGGTTTCCTCAAAACAAAGACCCCACTCCTCGAGCTTCTCTGTTATAAAGACTTGACAGCAGATGTTGTGGTGTCCCTCAGGGCTCCTACCTCCTGGCTGCGTCCAATGACTATGCCAGTCGCATCTGGACCGTGGACGACTACAGACTGAGGGTGAGTCAAGACCCATCTACTGACCAGTCAGAGGAGGTGCAATGTTTTTTGGTCAGTGATGTGCTGTAAAAGGTCTGACAGCCAGACCCCCGACCCCCTTGATGGCCGTTTTGAGTCCCGGCAGCCCCTGCCTCTACCCATCACGCTCTAGTGATGCCGTGCTGGTCCCAGGGGCTGCCGACAGACAGGAAGTGACATCACAACCTGAGCCCGTGAGAGACGCAGTGGGCTCAGTGTGATGGACGTCCGACAGAACCAATCAGCTTGGAGCGTGAGGCCGAGGGCAACGGGGCTGGACCATGATCTCTGCCTCCGTCTGAGACCTTTTTAGATAAGATAAGGCTTTATTAGTCCTCAAGAGAGAGTCACAACTGTGCAAGTCCAAAATGGATAAAAATAAAATGTATGTACTCTATAAACGGAAGCTAACAGGGAGTAGCACTGTGCTAACTAGTGAGCTCAGTATTTACTAAAGTTGTAATACTACATAGCAGAGTAGTAGTGATACTAACATCTAGACCTTGATCAGTTTGTGTAGATGGAATGAGCTTGTTGGTCTGAGTAGTAACTGGTTGTGTTGGTGGATCTCCTCAGCACACCCTGACAGGCCACAGTGCCAAGGTCCTGTCGGCTCGCTTCCTGTTGGACAACGCTCGCATCGTCTCCGGGAGCTACGACCGCACGCTCAAGCTGTGGGACCTGCGCAGCAAAGTCTGTACGTGCTCTTCCTCCCGTGGCGGCGAAACGACTCGTTTCTCGATGCTTCTGTCCTGGTCCTGGTCCTTATCCCGGGTCTGATTCCTCCTCAGGTATGAAGACCGTGTTCGCTGGTTCCAGCTGCAACGACATCGTCTGCACTGAGCAGTGCGTCATGAGCGGCCATTTTGACAAAAAGGTTCGCTTCTGGGACATCAGGTGAGGACATTTCTATTTACCAATAATAATAATAGTAGTTCATTTTTACATTTATTTGCATAGCTCTTTCCCACTGACACTTTACATCAAAATCACACAAAGCAATGTATAAATAAAACAGTTAAAAAACATGGAGCCATTTGGCCTGGTCCCCTGCCTGCCTGGTCCCTCAGGGCCGAGAGCATCGTGCGGGAGCTGGAGCTCCTCGGTCGAGTGACGTCTCTGGACCTAAACCACGACCGGACCGAGCTGCTGACCTGCTCCAGAGACGACCTGGTCAAGATCATCGACCTGAGGACCAACGCTGTGAGACAGACCTTCAGGTGAGACAGACGGGTAGACCTTCAGGTGAGACAGACGGGTAGACTTTCAGGTGAGACAGACGGGTAGACCTTCAGGTGAGACAGACGGGTAGACCTTTGAGCAGGTGTGAAGTTGTGTTGTTTTCTCATAGAAACAGAACTTTTATTTGAAGACGTTGTGAATTTCCATGAATAGAGTTGAAAATGGTTCAGCAGCTTTAAAGTCCAGCACTTTAGCGGTTAAAACGACTAGAATTGTATTTAACCTTTTGTAATAAACTGTAAAGGTGAATAATTGGTCATTAAGTTCTACTCAAGCAGCCATTTTACGTGTCCTCGTCTCCTCAGTTCTCAGGGTTTTAAATGTGGAGCGGACTGGACCAGAGTCTCCTTCAGGTGAGAGAACCAGCCGGCCTGCACGCAACTAAACAAATGGAAATGAAGCTGAATTCTGACCCAGATTTCCCATGATGCCTTGCTTCTGTCCAGTCCTGACGGCAGCTTTGTGGTGGGAGGGTCGTCCGACGGAACGCTGTACGTCTGGAACGTCCTGACGGGGAAAGTGGAGAGAACCCTGGACAAGAGCCACAGGTGAGCACACCCTTCCACTACTACAGTACTACTACTACTACAGTAGTACTGTACTACTGCTACTGCTACTACAGTAGTACTGTACTACTGCTATAGTACTACTACACTACTGTTACAGTACCAGTACTACTACAGTACTACTGCTACTACAGTAGTACTGTACTACTGCTATAGCACACTACAGTAATTCTGTACTATTGGGTACTGTACTACTGCTATAGTACTACTACACTACTGTTACAGTACCAGTACTACTACAGTACTACTGCCACAGTAGAACTACAGTAGTACAATTACAATTCTACTACAGCAGTACTACTAGTACCTGGAGTTGGACTAACTCTCTCTCTGTCAGCTCCGCCATCAACTCGGTGTCCTGGTCGCCCTCCGGCTCGTATGTGGTCAGCGTGGAGCGGAGCAGCCGGGCCGTCCTCTGGTCCGACCTCTGATTGGACGCCTCTGTCCCCGGGACGATCGCCGATTGGTCGCCCGGCGCTGTGGGCGTCGGCCTGTCGGAGCTGTCGTCAGGGAAAAGGGGTCCCCGGCCTTGGGGACCGCTGTCGCACTTTTCTGGCACGGTGGCCATTTTGGCCTTGTCGGTTCTGCATCCCGCTCGGGAAAACCGTCGAGGTTCGAGCCGGCGGAGACACAAAATGGCGGCGGAGGGAAACAGGAAGTAAATGTATTTATATCTAAATATCTGTTGATATCAGAGTCGGAGCCTTTTAACGCTGCTGTGTGTGTGATGCTGTACTTGTGAGGACATTTTGGCTTTTGGATTTCCCAGCTCGAACTGAACTCTGGTTTCAGCACTTCCTGTACGGTTTCATTTCACTTCACTTCCTGAAATGAAACGACTTTAATCCCGTTCCTTCACTCCACGTAACCACGGAAACCAAACCGCATTATGACGTCGCTTCAGATTCCTCGACCACGAAACAGAACTTGAGATTTCAGTTGGTTCTACAGGGTTCTCATCTCGCAGGCCCCGCCCCCTCTGTGATGATTGGCCGTGTGACTGGCTTGGCCCCGCCCCTTTGGAAGAATCACGTGATTGTACATTTTAACTTATATTTGTAAATGAATCGGCTTCATGTGAATGTCTGTCCGCTGTATAAAGTCCATAGAAACACCGTGTTGTTCTGTGTTTTATTCCGAGTCTTGATGTTGAAACTCCGTCTGAAGCCAGTTTGCCGAGATGTTTCAAGTGAAAACGAAGCTTTAGACACATGAGTGATCAATCAATCAGTTTATTTGATATAAATATCAGCCCAAACGCACTTCTGGGACTTGGAGAGGAATCCACCGCCACATACTGATGGATTGGTGCTTTAATATTTCCTGAAGTATGAATTCAAAACGGGAACACAAGGCAGTTTGAACTTCTGTGTAAAGCCTGGACGTCTAGCAAAGCCCTCGGTGTCCAGTAAGGGGCGGCAGTGCTCTGAAGCGGGACTCAGAGGAGCTCAAGCTGCAGGGGTCAGAGATATTAATACTTCCTACAACAATACACACAAAGCGGGCGATTGGATGAACTAGCTTCCTGCGGAGTGTTGGAGTGTCGCTGCCGTTTTTCCGTCACCGCATCTGATCCATCGGAGCCATCGTCCTAACCAGCGTCTGGGAGTCTATGGGAAGCTCATCGGCTTGGAGTCATTGGAGCAGCTGTTTTTAAATCACTTAAAGGTGCAGTAGGAGAATCTACGGTGAACGTCCCTCTAGAGCCAGCGTTTGGTTTGTCTGCTCTGGGCTCCTGTAGAAACATGGCGGTGCAACATGGCGGCCTCCGTGGAAGAGGAGCCGCCCCCCATGGAAATGGAAACGACAACACAACCATTGTTATTTTCATGGATTACACACTAGTCACTACACACTGATGGACGCTACGTTCCATTGCTGCCAAGTCCGTTCTGCTGGACGTCACTAATTCTACACACTGCACCTTTAAGTGTGTTGAACCTTATGTTTTTTGGGGGGTTTCCTCAATATAACCTGTGCATCTTAATTTCTCCATTTCAAGTTGGAGAAGTCAGTCATTTCAAGCTTTTTTTTTTTTTTTTTACATTGATCCAGCAACTGAATGTTTCCATTATGTGATGAGCAGGCGCACACACAGGCGGTCTGCCGCTCTGGTAGAAGGACGGGCAAAGCACCGGGGGCGGAGACGCCACCATCGGGGTCCTCAGGAGGAGCTGGGAATCCTTCTGGAGCGGTGGCGTCAGTTTGACCTTTGACCCCCCGTTCCCCGCTCTCCTCTCTGCTGCACAGGAGATGTGATGGAACTCTTTTCTCTGTGTCCACCTGGGATGGATAATGAATGTGTGTGTGTGAGATGTTTCCAGAGCGGACGTGTTGCTCTGCTGATGCTTCATCGATCATTGAGCTGAAACGGAAAAGATCAGATTCAGTAAAACATGAAAAAACCCAAACGTGGAGGAAACAGCAAATAAAGGATGATTTCCAAGAATATCATGAGGACGAGTTGGATGAGATGCCTGTCTGCCTGCCTGCCTGTCTGCCTGCCTGTCTGTCTGTCTGTCTGCCTGCCTGCCTGCCTGCCTGCCTGCCTGTCTGTCTGTCTGCCTGCCTGCCTGTCTGCCTGTCTGTCTGGAACCTGTTGACTCAAACACATCATTTTGTCAGTAGTTCAGAGAAAATTAGGCAACATGACACACACACACACACACACACACACACACACACACTCTGCCGGCTCATCAGGTTTCACACCCTCGTGCACTGCGACATAAACAGAATTCCTCGAGTCGTTCCTCGAAATCCACCGACCAAAGAAATACAGGTTAAGAGGAATAGAATACTCATGTGAGGGAAACCTCAGCGCACTGCGAGTATAAATAAAGGTTTGAAATTAAATTAAATTAAATTAAATTAAATAAGAAGAAGAGGAATAATGAAAATAAGATGATAGAATTGGACACTAATGTGTGTGAACCATGATTCAAAATGGCCGCCTCCTGAATGTTTGGAACGGGATCTGCGGTCTCCACGGCGACGTCTTCTGGCGCTGACTATATTAAATAACAATGCAGAGATCATGTAGAAATGGAGCCCGAACTACCTGATACAGGGCCCCTCCCACAGGGCCCCGCCCCCACACAAGCCTCACCCACATGTCCTCACGAGTAGCTAATTTACCCACAAAGCACCACTGACAGACAACGGCAGATGAAAACACAATCCCTCTGTACCAGCCAGGAGAGAGAGGTGGGCGGGAAAGAAAGAAAGAAAAAGACAGACACAGACAGACAGACAGGCAGACAGGCAGACAGGCAGGACGACAGACAGACAGACAGGCAGACGGAGACAGACGTGTAATAGCACGTGCACGCTCCCACACGCACACCTACCTGCCGGTCGGGCCACGCACCGAGTGTTTCCCTGCAAAGAGAGAACATTGTTTAGTTTGAAAGGAGGAAATGAGAAGTAAGTAATAAAATCACAGGCGAGTGGAATTCTGGGAAATGGGGCCTGATGGAGCCACACCGAGAAACTAAAACGCTGACGCTACGACCGGGGATTGATTCCGATGCCGATACGATTGGGGGCAGTGGCTCGGGAGGCAGAGCGCTAGGTTGCCGGTTTGATCCCTCCTGGTAGCATGCTCACGTTGGGGAGACGGGACAGCGAACGCTGCAGTGAGAGACGCTCTGTGTTTATATTTTAGATTCATTAGGGTTTTACAGGCTGTTTAATATCAATACAGTAATACAAACATTTACTGTCTTTTTATTGTTCAGCCGTGCACCAGTCTCCCAGGTTTTTGCACGCGCCATACTGTAGATAGTTGTTCAACTGAAAGGGGCCGTGGTTTATGTTACGCTGGCCACACCCGCCCAGTGGGGGCAGGACAAACGGAAACCTCTGGGTTTCGAGGATCTTTAAGAGGAAAACAGGAAGTGAAACTGTCTGGAGGTGGAGTCTAAACTCCATAAAAACATGAAATAAAACAATAGAATAAGAAGTGAAAGTGTTGCCCAAGAAGGGCAATTAATTTTCAGCGGACCCAGACAAGGTGGTTCTATGTCAAAGTTAAGATAAACGAGCAGCAGTAAATAAAATGAAACATTTGTTGTAGTTCATAACAACCGAGTTTAAAGTAACGTAGCAGTCATTTAAAATGACGACTGACGTAACGGTGTAACGCCGGCCTGAGGCCATCACGGGGAGCGAGCAGGGTCATGGTTCCTGGTTCTCCCAGAGTTATCCTGGAGCAGACTTCCACAATACCCTTGAGGCAGACAGCCCATTAAACCAGCAAATAAGAAGACTTTGAATGAATGATTGGTAAAAATTACATAAAATAGTATCAGACACCAAAAGAGTTGAGCTTCTGCATTCAGTGGATTCTTTGTCAACAACCGACTGTGTTCACATCCAACTTGAGTTGAGAGTCGAACACCGTTCCTAAAACACTGTCGAAAATTTGAACATCCTCGCCACGTGTGGCGCTGGCATTGGTTTGTGGCTATTCTGCCCGAAATCGATGATTAATTCCTTCGTTTTTGAAATGTTGAGGTCGAGGAAGTTATCATCACACCGTAGAACAAAGGCGGGTAGGACACAAGGACAGTCCGTCTACAAAATAAAAAGCAGGGGGCCGGGACGCAACCCCGGGGTGAGCCCGGATTTGAGAGCTTGGTGTTGGACAAAATGTCCATTTGCAGAGACCTGCTGGATTCTGGTCCTTAAAAATAGAAATAACATCAAAAGCTGATCGGCTCGTTTAAAATAAGAAGCCGCTCAATACGAGGCTGCATCTTGTTAAAAGCCGAAGAGAAATCAGCGAATCAGAGTCATGAGATTTGAGTTTCTCAAGTTGCTTAGACTCGTCAGGATGAAGGGTTTGGCCTCCACACCAAACCGCAGGGGTCTCGTGTACCATCGGGGAGGGACACGACCCCACCTGTTAGAACAAGGAGGGATGTGAACTCATCGTGTCAGGGAGAGGAGGACGGAGGTCTTTCTACCTCTGCACCGGGACAGCAGCTCCCCAGCAGCCCCCAGGAGGACCACGCCCGCCAGGGACAGTGCCACCAGGCTGAAGGTCCGGGCAGAGCACAGTGCCACCTGCCTGCAGGAGGAGAAACAACATGTGTGGGTGATGCCAGGATGTTCAGACAGACAGACACACAGACAGACAGACAGACGTTCAGACACACAGACAGACGTTCAGACACACAGACAGACGTTCAGACAGATGTTCAGACAGACAAACAGACAGACAGACGAAGCTACGTGTGATGTCACGTCCTCTCAGGTTTGCATTTCGGGGTGGAGTCTCTGCTCAGAGTTTTCTTTGTGTTGTTGTTTCATTAAAATTTGTTTCAAACACCAACGTGCTACAGTGAAGAAAGTAGTTCTGCTTCCTGTTTCCTGTTCCAGCACGTGAGACCTTTCAACTCGGCCACACAGGACTGAAGCAAGACACGTCCATATGCACTTCATATATAGTATAAAATACACTGCTCAAATAAACTAAAGGAACACGTAAATCACACATCAGATCTTGATGAACGAATGATTCAAGTTGAAAATCTTGACTGATGTACATTGTATAATTTGTTGACCATCAACCCATTGAGAGTTGGATTCAAAATCACACCCAAAATCAAAGTGAAACATTGAAATCACAGGCTGATCCGACAACTCATCATGTGACTCAGTAGTGTGTATGGCCCCCGCCTGCCCGTACACACTCCCGACAACGTCCGTGCACGCTCCTGATGAGTCGGCGGACGGCGTCCCGGGGGATCTCCTCCCAGACCCGGATCGGGGCATCGGTGAGCTCCTGGACTGCGGCGGTGCTTGGCGGCGTCGGATGCAGATACATAACGTCCCGTAGGAG
>OMKR01104483.1:0-12577 GCA_900302355.1 Cyttopsis rosea | reverse complement strand
AAAATATGGTGGTGGTAGTGTGATGGTCTGGGGCTGTTTTGCTGCTTCAGGACCTGGAAGACTTGCTGTGATAAATGGAACCATGAATTCTGCTGTCTACCAAAAAATCCTGAAGGATATAATGTCCGGCCATCTGTTCGTGACCTCAAGCTGAAGCGAACTTGGGTTCTGCAGCAGGACAATGATCCAAAACACACCAAGTCCACCTCTGAATGGCTGAAGAAAAACAAAATTGAGACTTTGGAGTGGCCTAGTCAAAGTCCTGACCTGAATCCTATTGAGATGCTGTGGCATGACCTTAAAAAGGCGGTTCATGCTCGAAAACCCTCCAATGTGGCTGAATTACAACAATTCTGCAAAGATGAGTGGGCCAAAATTCCTCCACAGCGCTGTAAAAGACTCATTGCAAGTTATCGCAAATGCTTGATTGCAGTTGTTGCTGCTAAGGGTGGCCCAACCAGTTATTAGGTTTAGGGGGCAATCACTTTTTCACACAGGGCCATGTAGGTTTGGATTGTTTTTCTCCCTTAATAATAAAAACCTTCATTTAAAAACTGCATTTTGTGTTTACTTGTGTTGTCTTTGACTAATATTTAAATGTGTTTGATGATCTGAAACATTTAAGTTTGACAAACATGCAAAAAAATAAGAAATCAGGAAGGGGGCAAACACTTTTTCACACCACTGTATATAACATTTCCTGGGGGTGATTTATCCTCACCTTTAAATCTCCCCAAGCCCGTTTGAAGAAACAGGGAAACTAGCCAAAAGATAATGGTTAGAATGGTGGGTAAAGATTTTAAAAGATAACCTTGCCTCTGTTAACCACATCCCTTACCTGGCAAGCCCGCATACGAACTGGGACGCTATAGTAAGCCATGACTATGACCTAGAAGGACTTACAGACAGAATACGACAGCTGGAGGGGGTGAAAGTGGCAGAGGAAGATGACGCTCACATCACTGGAAGGCCCCCTGCCAGCCCCGCATTGGAGGTGATTCTGCAGGAAGTAGGGGAGGAGTCGAAGGAGGAAGAGTCACGAGGACCGACTCTGAGTGAATACTCGGATCTCCCCCTGCAGCTCCTCCAAGAACAGCGGGCAAAGACTATAGAAAAGATTTTTGAGACCCTTCCCTTAGGACAAAGTGAAGGCCAAGAAGAAGATGGATTTGGTGGCCCCGGTGGGGTCCCAAAGGCACGGAACAGATTATTTCCACCGCACAGTTTGAAGATGAAGTTCTACTGGCCCTTAGAGCCGAGAGGATTAACAAATGGATTACTTTTCCTGGAACCAGGGTTTGGCCCTATGGATATACGGGGGCGAGAACCAGAGGGACCACAAAGAGGGACTACTGCGGCGCTGTCTCCAAGGCCGGCGATGCGACCCCAGGAGCATACGGACCTCAAGCTAAGTCATTTGCCTCAAGGGTTGGGGCTGCCCCTGGAACCTCTACCAGAGGGGAGTCAATGTGGACGAAGGGCACATAGAGGTGGTAACCTCTACCAGTATGACGGCAGTCCTTGGGAGGTCCCGATGGACAGGATACTTATAGTCACCAACCAAGGGCTGAGACCGCGGAACAGCGAGTTCAGGAAAAGACTTGACCGAGAAGCCACCCCTAAACCGATGCGCGTGAGCGGCTCACAGAGCCAGGACCACGTGGAAGGGGTCGGAGGCCGACGGAGGGAGTATTAGAAAGAGACTGTGGAAAGATCGAGTTCTTGTCGAGGGCGACGTCCCCCTGACAAAGATGAAGATAACAGCACGGACGGTGAAGATGCCGAGGAGGAAACCTTGGATGCAGAAAGCCAAGGGGACTGTATCTGTATGTATATGGAGTAAAAACCCTAAGAAAGACGTTTGGAGACCCTCTAAAGGCTTCAGAGCCTACTCCAGGGGCGCTGCTTGTGTTCATCTTCACCAGTGTGTCGGTTATATTCCATAACGTTCCATTCTTATCCCCTCCACGGCCTCGGGTGATGGTTCACACGTTAGGTTAGGCTTCAAATGCTGTGTCTACCTTCCAGTAGCCGGAGTTATTCCACCCCGAAAATGTGATACAGCCTATTGTGCAATACCACCAAGGGCCACCTCGAGTGGTCTGTATCCAGTTACACTGGAATTCTTTCTCCTCACGCCGGATCAGGTCGCAGAGGAATACCACTGCTTTTTCATCGGCATATACATGCTGCAGCTCCTTTTCCCAGATGTGTAGCATTTTCTTGTTCACCGCATCGAGGCGGGTGATATCACAATCCCGCCATCCCTCAGCTGGGGAGAACTATTCTCTTCCATTCTGTCCACCAACAGGTTTGTGTCGCCCGTTTAGTGGTGGTATAATTAACCCTGACCATAGCCCGTTCAGTCCCTTTCCCGTCTACTGCCTTATCTCCAATGGAGGTCTGGGTAGGCCTTTCAATGTCAGTGAAATTTTCTTTGTCGGAGGGTCCTTGCCCCACCATTCCTTTTAGGTGGGAAACAAGTAACAGAACGGCAATTGTCCATATAACTCCCAGTATCAGCATAATTGTAATCCATTTGATCATTGTAAATTCTCGCTTGTGTTGTCTTTTTGTAGTCCAGATCGTTGTTGCATCATCGTCCTTCATTTTAGTACTTTAATCCATGCTCCTATTACTGGGCAAAATTCCTCTTGCATACACGCGTGGTATTATCTCGCCACTTCAGTGCTCCGATGTAGGTCTTTCTTTAGGTCTCGACACCAGTTAGCTCTGTACGGTTGAGGTTCCTCGCCCATATAGAAACTATTCCATACCCCTGCTGGTTGATCGAATCCTTGCCACACCCAATCCACGTCATCACTGACACTTTGTCGGGGCATTGTTGAGGCCCCTCCCGTCGTTCTTCTTTCGCTCGATCCAGTACCCTTCTCCATTTGGAGTTAAGGGTCAGGTACTCTGGGTTTTTGTAGCGGTCAATGGTGTGGGCTACCAAGGTTATTAGGGGCATGCCCTGGTGTGTCACCTTAGTGACATATCGTCGCTCGTGGAACTTTCCTGGCTCTACCGATGTTGGCAGTTCATGGAGGCCAGAGAAAAAGTACTCGTCGTCTTCCTCTTTTAGTTCTAACAGAAAGTAGGCCACTTGAGCTCTCTCGACGGTACAACTCACGGTCACCCACGGACTCTGGGGATGAGCCTTGATCACGTCTTTCTGTTTTTCTTGGCATAGCCACCACCACATGAATGGGCTGTTAGTCCAAAGTAGGTATCCGTTAAAACAAACATTGATGTATTCTTCTTGTAACGGATCAGCATAGTTCGGTCCCCAGCGTATTCGCATCCGCTGGTAATACCCATATCCATTTTTAATCCGTCGGTGGCACACATTCAGGATGACGGGGAAAGGTCCAATTGTGCTCTCCCCGGGCCAGTCACTAAATGCCCTTGACACGGTTGCGTAAAGATTTATTTGAGCGATAGTCTTTTGGGTGTTTCCACTGATGTCTGCGAATGCTATCCACCTCCCCTAGTACGGGAGTTCTTTCCTCTGTCCAATAACTGCAATAATAGCTAGGGGTACTTCTGGGCGGTATGTACGTAGTATTCCATAGTAGTCCAGAGTATTCCCTTTTCGTCTCTTCGAGGTGGGGGTCTCCTCTGTTCATTTTGGAGTCCCATCCCCCACCTTCTTAAACAAAAGACGATTCTGCCAACGACAATCTGGTGGTGCAGCCATTTTGGCTTATTCCTGGGTCTCACTTCTTCTCCTGAAGAAGCGAGCGAGGCGTCTTTTCCTTGCGGGCTTCAGCGGTTGTGGCTGCTGTTGTTCCGAGGTGCTGCTCATAACTGGCTGCATCACTTCCAGTCTTGCCTCCGCCAGCTTCACCCCTAAGTGAGAACACGCCCAGGAATGGCACCATCATCATTCTCACGATGATTTCCACCGATATGATCTCATAGGTGTCCAGGACCTTTACTGGTTTCTCCTCGGACATTCTGCTGACTCGCATAGGTTTGTCTTTGCCATAGGACCGGGAGAGTTGATGGCTTAAGACACACCATGCAGGCGTGGTGTGTGGTTGCTTTTCTCCACTCTAATCCCAATCTTAGAGAAACTCTACTCCCAAGCTCAGGATCCTGCCCCAAGCTCAGGATCCTGGGTCTTAACACCTCCCTCTATTACGGGATACTGGACTTCCTGACGTGCAGACCCCAGGTGGTGAGAATGGGAAACCTCTCTTCCTCTGCACTGACACTAAGCACCAGAGCCCCCCAAGGCTGCGTACTCAGTTCCCTCCTGTATGCCCTGTTCACACATGACTGTGTGGCCATGCGCAGCACCAACATTAAGTTTGTGGACGACACCACCATGCTGTGTCTCATCTCCAACAACGATGGGTCCGCCTACAGAGGTCAACGTACTGGCATCATGGTGCCTGGACAACAACCTCTCTCTCAACGTCTGCAAGACTAAGGAGATGATCGTGGACTTCAGGAAGTGACAGCGGGGGGGTCACGCCCCCATCCACATTGACAGAGCTGAAGTGTAGAGAGTCTCCTACTTCAAGTTCCTCGGTGTGTTCATCAATGATGAAAAAGCACCTATACTTCCTGAGGAGACTAAAGAAGTTTGGCATGTCTGTCAGGACTCTCACCAACTTCTACAGATGCACCATTAAGAGCATTCTCACTGGCTGCATTACTGCCTGGTACAGCAGCTGCTCTGCTGCTGATCGCAAGGCCCTACAAAGGGTAGTGAAGACAGCGGATCGCATCATTGGCTGCCACCTCCCCTCCATGCAAGGCATCTTCCACACAGTCTCATTGTAAATAAAATGTACATCACCACAACTAAATGTACATATACACTGGCACTGCTTCACTTTATATTTATATTTATATTGATATTATAATGTGCAATAGTCTTATTTCAGTCTTATCTCTTTTATACTGTCGACATTCCCATCACATTTCCTCTTGACTACATTCCCATCCCATAATCCCATCCCCATAATCTTCCAATTTTAGTTTTAGGTTATTTTTAATCTCATTGTTATGTACCCTTGCCCTTACTTGCGATCTCTTGCCCTTATTTGTGACTACTCTTATTTTTATTTTTATATTGCCTTGCCCCAAGAATTTCATTGTTCAGAATGACCTTGTGTTGTACTGTACATTTGACTAATAAAACACTTGGACTTTGAAGTCTCTTTTTCATCCATCAAATACCCTTTTTTGCATTTTCAATTTTCTTGCCTGTCCAGAGCTCCTTTGTTCCCCTTCTTGTAACAACCACCCCCTTAACCGTGGATACGCGAATACACAGGGTGGTATGGATTCGTTTTTGTAGCCATCTCAGGATCCTAGTTTCTCCTAGCTATGAACTGGTTTCAACTGCTCTACTCTTTGAATTCCAGATCTTTTTTGCAACACTGTGTTACTGTCGAGTATCTTTTCCACTATGTCGCTCTTCTCGTCCTTGGGCTTTATAGCGATGTCCGTAGGATGATAGAGTGCTCTCACCCAAACCTTCTGGCCCACCACAAGTGGCACCCTCATCTTTGGCTCGGCTTTATCTACTGCCGTTCTTCGTCCCACCTCCTCTGACCTGAAGGGGCGCTGGTTTAATTCCACAGCGGGGGAGGGCCTATCTGCTTGATGACGGTCATTGAGGGCCTCACCCACTTCCAGAACCTTCGTACTCCAGTCTTTGCACGGCACGTCCTGCCTCCACGCATCTTCTCCCACTGCTCATTGCAGATCACCATAATCCTGCGGAGCTGCACATTGCGGTCGACCTCTACATTTCCCCGCCAGTGTGTGGGGAAGGGTCTCGAAAACCCTTTCTATAGTCTTTGCCCGCTGTTCTTGGAGGAGCTGCAGGGGGAGATCCGAGTATTCACCCGGAGTCGGTCCTCGTGACTCTTCCTCCTCCGACTCCTCCCCTACTTCCTGCAGAACCACCTCCAAGGCGGGGCTGGCAGGGGGCGTTCCAGGGATGTGAGCATCATCTTCCTCTGCCACTTTCACCCGCTCCATCATCATCATATCATATTCTGGGCGTCATATTCTGTCTGTAAGTCCTTCTAGGTCATTGTCATGGTTTAATGCCCTTGTCACGTTATTCCGTAATATCCATTTTGCCCTGGAACAGTTCACTACCATTTTTACCATTGCGTCCCAGTTGGTGAGCGGGCTTGCCAGGTAAGGGATGTGGTTAACAGAGGCAAGGTTATCTTCCAAAATCTTTACCCAGCATTCTAACCATTGTCTTTTGGCTAGTTTCCCTGTTTCTTCAAGCGGGCTCAGGGAGATTTAAAGGTGAGGATAAATCACCCTAAGGAAATGTTATGTATATACAGTATATACAGTGGTGTGAAAAAGTGTTTGCCCCCTTCCTGATTTCTTATTGTTTTGCATGTTTGTCACACTTAAATGTTTCAGATCATCAAACAAATTTAAATATTAGTCAAAGACAACACAAGTAAACACAAAATGCAGTTTTTAAATGAAGGTTTTTATTATTAAAGGAGAAAAAAATCCAAACCTACATGGCCCTGTGTGAAAAAGTGTTTGCCCCCCCTGTTAAAACATAACTTAACTGTGGTTTATCACACCTGAGTTCAAGAGGCAAACTGTTTTAGCACCAGAAGGACTGTGTTCAGTTCCAACACGTTTATGTGTTCAGACGGGGGATTCGGACAGGAGATTCGGCTATCTCTGGATTCGGCCATCTCTGGATGCAGCCCATGTGAAGCAGACCCAGCGGCACTACTGTATGTGCCGCTGACATCAGTCCTAACAGATTGGTGGTGGTTACTGCCACCACCATCCACAGAAGGCGGCTGTGTTCCACCGCCACTAAGATAGCATTCTGACGAGGGGCTGTCAGTGTGGCTCTCATGGATAGTGAGTCCAAATGAATGCCCAGTTAATCCACCCATTGTCTGGGAAAAAGACTGCTCTTCTCCCAGTTGATGGCGAAACCCAGGGGGGAGAGATGTGTCACCAGGAACTTGGTGTGTGCTCAGGCAAACTGTGGGTAGTGAGACAATACAAGAATTTAGTCTAAATAGAATAATATTCTCATACTGCTCCTTCAAAGTGGATTCAGTGCCATCTCCATGTACTTTGAAAAGGTGTGCGGTCCTAGGGAGTAACTGAATGGTATTCGTTGGTACTATTAGACCACGTGGGGGCCAGTCAGTGAGGGGTTCTCCCAGCACCCGCTGGTCTAGAGCGAGGACGCCGGTCCGGTTGCTCGCTGGTGGTCGTCTGCTTAGTGGGGGGGCTGTAGGGGCCATGCGCGCCTCCAATGGGGCATGGCAGCCCAGGTGAGCCTAGCATACAACAGAGTATTTGTATGCCATTGCATCTAGGACAGAGTTGATTTGCAAGTGGAGTTCAAATTCTCGACCTGCAGTGCCGCTCTTTATTCATTCTTTAATCAACAAATACTGTTGCAATAACTCTGTCCTGGGGATGACCTGTGAGATGACAAGAGCACATCTTTTTTGTTATACAAAGCCGCCACCAATCCCTCTCTTTGGAGCATCTAACCATGTTTTGATCTATAAACAACTAATCATGAACTTCTCCAGGAGGGGGAGAATCACCACGGTTGAGACAAATAGACATAGAAACAAACAAACAACAACATGTACATGGAAAAACATAAACATAGAAACCTCAGACGACAACATGTATTGACAAAACATAATTGATTAAGTTGACGGAAATTGGAACAGCAATTTGGCACGTGGCCTCTTTCTGTGTTAGCTAAGCTAAGGCAGCAAAGAAGAGAAAAGGAGAGGGATGTACAGTAATCAGGAGGGTGTTCGGGGGTGTATTCTGTGCAGATGCTGGTGGTGTGTGTGTGCCTGTGATTAGTCCCGCAGCCCTGTAGACACTCCGCGACCACAAGAAAGCTCTGAGCACCATGCCCCGCAGCCACAGAACAGAAGACCCCCCAACCCACAGAGAAGCCGAGAGCAACACCCATGCTTGACCCCGAGGAGCACGAACCAGTCCCAGAGAGCATGAGGTGACCCTGCACCCGTGAAGCGCACACATACAACGTGTACAGTGGGGGGCCCACCAACGGCCCGCGCAATGGCGAGGCCCGCCATACTGTAATCGGTGAGATGCTCCGCCCGGCCACAAGCCCCGAGCCCTCACCCACATCACCGAGTGCGCATGGCGCAGGGCATACCAACATCAATTCCCCCTGGGCAATCAGCGCCCCGCCAACGCCCGCAGACAGCCAGGTATGTGGAAAGCACCTGGTGGCGCTCTCCGCAGCAGGAGGAGGACCCCCCTGTCCAGACTGGCCAGCACCTCACTGGAATCCAGCCGTATTCTTACTCTCAAGGCTTACTCTATCAACCATTACTGAACATACAAATCATTAGACACCACAAGTTAATATCTGGTTTCTCCACACCCAGCTGTCCAAGACGTTGCCTGTATAGGTTCACCATGTCTGCTAGTCGGAAAACAATAGGAGCTTCAGAGTTAGACTTGGTCTCCACAATGTAGATTACTAGCTCTGAAAATGCCAGAGGGTAGGCATCTTGATTGTTACTTTCCACGTACTGCTGCTGTCTATTGATGTTTCTCAGGTGGGTCCTCTCTCTGTTATACAGATCTATCAAACATGTGACATGGTTTTTGAACTCCTGTGCAATAGCATCCCCACCACCCAATTTTGCCATAAGTTTTCCATCATTCAGGCACATTCATTCAATTGTTCATTAAGATGCATTTTCATTATCTGGCTCATTTCGGATGCTGGAGCTTCTTTTTCACATAGGAAGCATTCTGAAGCTTGGCCTTCATGGCTGGTTCTTCTCAGGTTTGTGTTAAAGAGAAGGTGACAGGTCTGGTGGTACTTTGCCTCGTTCCTTTTAATTGTTTCCTTTATGCCATTACCCTCATCCAGGCTTGTTGGGTCAAGAACAATTGGGAGTTCATTGATGGCTTGAAAGAGAAGAACATTGGTGGCAATCATGGTATAGCCATTATGTTTACGTGGATAGGTGGTGATTTGAGCGCTTCCTTTGTCTCCTTTTGACAGAGGCAACACTTGCTCCAATCAATTTGCCATGTAGATGGCATTGGCCATCTTTTTGAACAGTACGCTATAGCAGACAATTAGAATATGCTATAGGTATAGAAATCTTCTGCAGATGGATTGCAGTGCAGCCCTAAAGCTTCTACTACCAACACCAAGTAGATTATTTTCCTTCAATGGCTGAAATTATGGCTTGGTTGATACCGAGGTATCGATGCTTGCTTCACCTTTACGAGGCGCACTGTTTCGGCACGGTGTGCCGGAACTTGTATCAAATTACCATTACAACGTGATTGATGACGCCCAAAGTTTCGAATGTCACTGAAACACTAGAAGGGTTTAATTGCTTTTATTTTGGCAACAACCTAACCTGGCATCACCAGACCAATTCGCAAATGCGTATTGGTCCGCCGTTCACTTTCGTTACCAACGGGCGCAGACTGTGGTTTATATGTGGTCTGTCCACTTGTGAAAGATTTTCCTGCAAAAATGCAATTAGCTGCTACACTATAAAGAAGCGTTAACTTCATAAGTGTTACAAACAGCTGTTAGTAGTCTCAGTGGGTGGCTTCATGAAGGCCTCATCTTCTGTCAGATCCTGGAGATGAAGTCCTGTCGTCTGACAATGGACCTGCTTACCTCTGATACAGAACGACAGCCTATACACACAAACACAATGAGAAAGTGACATTGTTAAATAAAAATAAAAAAAGGAAAAGCAGTTTACCAAGTTTGTACTTAGATAGGGTGGATGGAATGGAAGAATTAATTAACATGGCAATAATAATAAGAAACACAATATAATAAAATGGATTTTACAACATCTGCTCATGAGTTCAAAATCCCATATGAAAGGATCCAGTTCATCACATTTGAAACCATTTTCATGAAGATAATAATACAACCCCTTGCAAAAATGATGGAATCAGCATACTTAGAGGATGTTCATCCATCTTTTTTACTTCATAACAAATAAACAAATCACAAATCTGACACAAAACTAATTTTGTTTAATAGCTGAACATTCTGGCTTCATGAAACATACCTCAAATAAATTTAATGCATTTATTTTAACTAATAGGATATTTTTATCCAGATCAAGTAGAGGAAAAAAAATGGAATCACTCAAATCATCAACAAAAAAAATCACAATTGTTGCTCCTCCTCTGGCGTTTATGACGGCCTGAATTCTTCGAGGCATGGACTGCACTAATGAAAAACAATATTCTCCATCAAGCTGGTTCCAACTTTCTCGAATAGCGCTCGACAGATCAGCTTTGCAGGATGGAGCCTTGTCATGGACCATTTTTAAAATTTCCACCATAAATTTTAAATCGGATTAAGATCTGGACTGTTTGCTGGCCATGTCATTGAGTTGATATGCCTTTCCGGAAGAAAAGATTTAACACTCTTTGCTCTGTGGCAAGATGCATTGTCATCCTGAAAAATGACTTCCTCATCACCAAATCTATTTTCTATCGATGAAATAAGAAAAGTGTCCAAAATTTCAATGTACACCTGTGCATTGACTGTTGAGATAATGATTGCCATCTCCCCTGGTCCTTTAGCTGACATGCAACCCCATATCATAAATGACTGGGGAAATTTGCTTGTTTTCTTCAGGCAGTTATCTTTGTATGTTTCATTGGACACCAGACAAAAGTTCCAGCATCATCGCCTTGGCCAATGCAGATTTGTGATTCATCACTGAATATCACTTTCATCCAATCATCCACGCTCCACGATTTCTTCTCTTTATTTTTAGGTGGTTAGTGCTTGTTTTTGTTTGGCTTTTTTTTATGTAAATTCCATTTCATTCAGCCAATTTCTTTCAGTTCTGTCACAAACATTGACTCCTGTTTCTGCCCATTTGTTTGTCATTTGTTTTGTTGTGAATTTTCTTTTTTCAAGGCATATTGCTTTGTTTTCTATCCTGACGCTTTGATGTCTTCCGTGGTCTACCTATATGTTTTCCTTTTATAACCTTCTCATTTTGTTTATACTTACACCAAATTTTAGACACAGCTGACTGGGAACAACCAACATATTTTGCCACACTCTGTGTTGGATTTCCTTCTTGAAGGAGTTTGACAATCATTTTCATTGTTTCAATTGACAGCTCTCTTCTTGGAGCCATGTTTCCCTTCAATTAGCCAAGTCCAACAGCTCATTAAGGTTGGCAAACACTCCCTTTTAACTGCAGACTAATTTGCTTAAGTGATTCCCTATTTTTTTCCTGTACTTGTTCTGGAAAAGAATATCCAGTTAGTTATTAGTTAAAATACATGCATTTAATTTATTTTAGGTATGTTTGTGAGGATGAGGATGAATGTTCAGCTATTAAACAAAATTTGTTTTGTGTCAGATCTGTAATTTGTTTATTTGCTATGAAGTAAAAAAGTTGGATGAACATCCTCTAAGTATGCTGATTCCATAATTTTTGCCAGGGGTTGTAATAATATTGATTTATTGTAGGGTGTATGGGTCTCAGTCTATTACCTGCAAGGGCCATAGCTAAACGTAGTTCTTCTCTCAGAAGCTCCAGAACCTTTGTGACTCCATCCGCCCCCTAGAAATCACACAAACGGATACAGTTTAAAAATCTGTACAAATGACATAACTCCATTTTACTCGATATCCAGGGAGGACCAGATACAATATTAATCATTCTAGGAGTGTCTAAAGAAACTACAGGTCAACAATGGCTACGATCCTATTATATGGTCTATACTATATATATATTATAATGTTTTTTGGAAAAAGAAGAAACTGCCCTCACTAAAACACTAGCTGAGATAATTTGATTCATTCTTAAAGACAAGCTTAAAGATTTTGCCAACCTCTAATCTCCAAGAATTAATGAGAAAGCAATTGAAATATACAGGTTGTAGGTAACACTCCATGAATGGCCGCATATTAAAAATGTGTCAAACGTTTAAATATGAATGAGTTCATGTTACACTGACGTTTTATAACCTACAAAATAAAAGTTCTATAATATTTTTTATGATTTAAAATTTTAATTGCTTTTTTTGTCATGTAACTGAGAACACTCGAAGAAATTATATATTCACACAAACACAATGAGAAAGTATATATAGTGGTGTGAAAAAGTGTTTGCCCCCTTCCTGATTAATTTTTTGCATGTTTGTCACACTTAAATGTTTCAGATCATCAAACAAATTTAAATATTAGTCAAAGACAACACAAGTAAACACAAAATGCAGTTTTTAAATGAAGGTTTTTATTATTAAAGGAGAAAAAAAATCCAAACCTACATGGCTTTGTGTGAAAAAGTGATTGCCCCCTAAACCTAATAACTGGTTGGGCCACTCTTAGCAGCAACAACTGCAATCAAGCGTTTGCGATAACTTGCAATGAGTCTTTTACAGCGCTGTGGAGGAATTTTGGCCCACTCATCTTTGCAGAATTGTTGTAATTCAGCCACATTGGAGGGTTTTGGAGCATGAACCGCCTTTTTAAGGTCATGCCACAGCATCTCAATAGGATTCAGGTCAGGACTTTGACTAGGCCACTCCA